>JAYMSV010002322.1:0-11250 GCA_036897745.1 Erodium moschatum
TTATGTTTTTTGAGGGAAGAAAAAAGCCACTTAACTATTTTAGGGTAGTGAGATACAACTTAACTATTTTTAGGGTAGTGAGATGTAATTTACCCTAGCATTAATTATGCATATGATATCACTACATCTATTGCTATCACGTTGATTTAGTCAATCCTTCGTACTAAGACCATGTTCTTTTTTCTTCTTGGATTTGGGATATGTTGTGTATGGAATAACCACATTGAGCATAAATTGATATTTAGACATTAAAAATATCAAGCCAACATGCTTAAATTTTCTATTTTCGTGATACTTAACACAGGAACCAGATGATTGTCTTCTACAGAGTTCTGCTGAAGCATCTAGCAGCATGCTTCGCACTGTGAATGAAAACTTAATGAGTGAGATCATGAACGAGGAGAAGAATACATCATTTAAACGAGGTGAAGTAGTATCCCAAATATCAACATTGGAAGAAGCTGTCCCTGAATTTGTTGCAACTGTTGATGAATCTGAATCAAGGTTTACCAGAGACAATGAGGTTGAGAGTAGTCTAGGCTCAGATGCCATCCAAACTTTCAAGAGTGGATCAGAAGAGTCAGCAGAGGAGAGTGCTGTGGTGGATAGCCAGATGAATCATAACCTCATAGGACAGAGTGAGGTGGAATCACATGCATCAGCTGTAGAAGAGCATGTTCCAAAACCTCCGGCAACTACTGAGGAATACAACTCGATATCTGCCAAAGACCTTGAGGAGGAGAACAAGCATGGCTCAGAAGACACTGATAAAGGACAGTACTGAGATAGATAATCCCGGCAACCACAAGCACATCACTGAACCGCCTAAATCAACAGGATCCAGAGTTATGTTCCCAAAGCAAAATGAGGGCAATGCTACACAAAGGGAAGTCTGGAGATAATAAGATCAAGCTAACAGATAAGTGAAATGGTCGAACATATCCATTTCATGGAGACTATTGGGAGCTGCATATATTTATCCTGAAGTGGACAGAGTTGTGCATTGTGGAACATATATGATTTACAAGCTGGTAGGAATTTCCTGTATCAAAGTTCCACAAAAGTTTTGTTTTTGTACCATATATAGAAAGTGTAATCGATATAGCATTTGAGACAATTGAAATGAAAGTGTATGATTATTCTATTGTGTGATCAAGAAATAGAATATTAATCTTTTTTAGAACACCCACAGTAGGGTTTAAACGATTCGGTCAAAAAGTGACGAAAAAGTAATGTTTTTCCTTCTCCCTCCCCTGATTCAAACGGATTTTGATCCCTCTCTTCAACCTCTCTCCTTTGGACACCTAGTGATTCTGTGCAGAATCCGCCCCCATTGTGAACAACCATAAATCCGCCTCCTATTCGACCTGCAGAAGCCGAACACCTACGTAGACACTCTTGCCTTACCGTTGAGCAAAAGAAAGAATGTTAGATAGAATTGCAATTCATTGGACAACAAGGAAGGGAAGGTAAGCACACGAGCTGAGCTGAGCTCCATTGTTACCACACAGTTGAAAGTGGGCCCCGCAAAGGCCAACTAACTTATAAACACAAGCTGCTCTTCGTCTCTCGTGCCTACCTTTGTCAGATCGGCGTCGGAGCACGATGAATTGCGTGTACAGAGACCCGAACGAGCCGGTGGAGTCTCGGATCAAGGACCTCCTCTCTCGGATGACCCTCAAGGAGAAGATCGGTCAGATGACCCAGATTGAGCGCAGGGTCGCCGCTCCTTCAGTGCTCAAAGACTTATCCATCGGTACCATACCACACATACTCATTCCTTTTGATTTTGTTGGGCCGAACTCAGCGCCGGTGGGCAATCTGTGCAGGGAGCATACTCAGTGCCGGAGGAAGTGGGCCGTCTGAGAAAGCCCTGGCGGCCGATTGGGCCGACATGGTCGATGGGTTTCAGCGCTCCGCACTCGACTCGCGCCTTGGGATTCCCCTTATATATGGGATCGATGCAGTTCATGGTAACAACAGTATCTATGGCGCCACCATATTTCCCCACAATGTTGGTCTTGGAGCCACCAGGTTTGTTCTATGAGATTAGTTGAATTATTGCAAGTACAACCAAATTTAAACAACTCTGGTTGCAATTGAATGGTTTTGATGGGTGTAGGTGATAATTATTGACACTTAGAAATCTATAACAGGGATGCAGATTTGGCTCGAAGGATCGGAGTCGCCACAGCTCTTGAAGTCAGGGCCAGTGGCATTCAGTATACATTTGCGCCCTGTGTTGCTGTATGTACTTGTTTGATGATCTAGTTGTTCATATTCTACATTCATTGTCTTCGTTTTACATTGTCTTAGCTAGTTTTGAATGACAACCTATCTTACATTAAATGCAATACCATAACGAGAACGAATTGAAAAGGCAGTATTAAGAGTTGGAGAAATTGCAAAATAAATGTAATAGTCATACTCGAATTCGATTTGCTAGGAACAAATCATGATATAGTTATTGGAGAAGAGGATTTTGTTTGTGTGATGATACATTATTAGGATATTTATGCATAATCAACTAGAAGAAAACTTACGACATCCTACAAGTTAAATTTTTTTGATCAAATTTACCAAAAAAGGAAAGATAAGATTTCATTGACAATGTTTGCTTTGTCCTGGAGGCAATAGTTTGTTAAAATGTTTTAATGGGTTTTGACAGGTATGCAAAGATCCCAGATGGGGAAGATGTTATGAGGGGTACAGTGAGGACACTGAAATAGTTAGAAAGATGACTTCCATTGTTACGGGCCTGCAGGGACAGCCACCCCAAGGACACCCAAATGGCTACCCCTTTGTAGCCGGAAGGTAGGGGACAAGTTATCGTCGTTTTTGACAAGTCTAACTTCATATTTATCATGATTATAAGCTTTTTGTAATCTGTATTAATCCAAAATGCTGCTGCTGCTTCTCTGTTAGTTATAGTTAGTGATTCTTGGGTAGCCTCTGTATAATATGAATTCTAATTTACTTGTTTGATTCCAGAAACAATGTTATTGCGTGTGCCAAGCATTTTGTTGGAGATGGAGGTACTCATAAAGGTATAAATGAGGGGGATACCTTATCATCGTATGATGATTTGGAGAGGATCCACATGGCTCCTTATCTAGACTGCTTATCTCAGGGAGTTTCGACTGTCATGGCATCCTACTCTAGTTGGAATGGAAGCAAGCTGCACTCCGACCGCTTTCTTCTTACAGACATACTAAAAGATAAACTGGGTTTCAAGGTTATTACCGCATTTCTTTCTCCACGGATCCTCAAGTAAAACTAGACTTCAATAAATTGGCCTTTAACTGAAATGATTTGTTGGAAAGAGTTAAAGTGCTTTAACGCAACCTGTAGTAGATGAATTGAGGACAAACATGAAACATCTTTGCAGGGTTTTGTGATTTCTGATTGGGAAGGACTTGACAGACTCTGTGAGCCCCGTGGATCAGATTATCGTTACTGCATATCCACTGCTGTTAATGCAGGAATCGATATGGTAAAAACTGAACTCTTAACTCCCTAGAGAAAGAAAAAACAATCAAAGTTACTCTTAATTTAAGTGTCTCTGACTGGGAGTGTTTGCAGGTGATGGTGCCTTTCAGATTTGAACAATTTCTGGAAGATATGACATATCTCGTGGAATCAGGTGAAGTAGCAATGACCAGGATTGACGATGCTGTTGAGAGGATACTGAGGGTGAAGTTTGTTGCCGGACTCTTTGAATATCCCTTAGCTGATAAATCTTTGCTAGATACGGTTGGTTGCAAGGTAACCATTTTGAGGAGCTCGTGACATCAAATCTTATTTTCATGCAATAAATGGAGTTGTCATCTTTACAAATTGAATGCAGAATTCCCTAAGCCTTTATGTTTTCTTATATATTGCGGTGCAGCTGCATAGGGAGCTAGCACGTGAAGCAGTTCGCAAGTCCTTGGTTTTGTTAAAGAATGGAAAAGATGTCGGAAAACCCTTTCTTCCATTAGATAGAAATGCTAAGAGAATACTTGTTTGCGGATCACACGCTGATGACCTTGGATATCAATGTGGAGGGTGGACCGGTACTTGGCATGGAAGCAGTGGCAGAATAACCATCGGTAACAATTGCTCCCAAATACACTAAAGATAACGAATTGTTTGATTCTTCAAAAAGGTAATTAAACTTACCAAATCATTCACATCTTAGGCACAACCATTCTTGATGCAATCAGAGAAGCAGTAAGTGGCACAACTGAAGTGGTTTTCGAGTTAAACCCTTCAGCGGAAACACTATCTAGTCAAGAGTTCTCTTTCTGCATTGTGGCTGTTGGTGAAGAACCTTATGCTGAAACACCTGGTGATAAAGATGAGCTTACAATTCCCTTCAATGGAGCTGATGTGATAAACTTGGTTGCTGACAAAATTCCTACATTAGCTATAGTGGTATCCGGGAGGCCTTTAGTTATCGAACCTTTGGTGTTGGAGAAGATGGAGGGTTTGGTTGCAGCTTGGTTGCCCGGAAGTGAAGGAGGGGGAATCGCGGACGTGGTGTTTGGTGATTATGAGTTCACAGGAAGATTACCAGTGACATGGTTTAGAGGGGTTGAGCAATTGCCACTAAATTCACTGCATAGTTCATATGATCCTTTATTTCCAATTGGTTTTGGATTGACACACAAGGTTTCTACAAACTAGCAGTAATGGTGATTGTGGAGCAAGTCCTTGGGACTCTATGTCTGCTTTTTTCCTGTTTTTTTTTTCTTGAACAAGATTGATCATCACTTTGATCCAAATCACTTGTCTATGCTTTTTATCAACAATAAAACTGGAGATTCTAATCTAAGATTAACAAGAGGTTAATCTTAATTTATTTCTCATCTTATGCTTGTTCCTAGTAGATGACATAGTCCATTTCGGACATTTACTTGACTATTTGTGATACAAGTCACAGATGTGTGAGGAAGCCAATCTTTTCGGGAAAACACATTTGACCAAAGAGAAGTAGAATCTCAATATCAACTACGGAAGATCTTGTTCCGGACCTTTTCATAACGTTGATTCTTGAACTATTTATGAACTCTTGCAACATCCCATCGACGAGAGGGGACGGTAGGAGTCTTCACCTCGTCTACTCTTGGCCCTTCACGTGTTTTTCATTTCATGTATTCAGTAACATTTCTCTCCCATCTAGTAACTTTCCATCATCTTTTAATGAGAAAATAAATGACTAGCATTAGGTAACATTTTTTACTCTCTCATCTAACATCTTGTTGACACAAATTAAATAATACTATCAACACAGATGTTCCTGTAAATTTTGCTTAAAACATGCCACTTATCGGGTCGGGCTTCCACAACTAAAAGACCAACCTTATAGTTAGGTGTGATCCTAACCTTTATAAGTAGTTTTTTATTCTTATATTTTCCCGACTTCAACCGTTCCTAAATCAAATGATGATGATAAACATAGCCAATAAAAATTCATGTTTAAATGTAGCTAATTTTATTAGGAGCATCTCATCTGTATGCCCATGTCTTCCTTTTTTGCCAACAAAACAAGAAGGGGACCCTCAATAGTGATTAAAAAGGGATTGTTTATCATCAGAGTTACTAGTAGGATCAAAATTTGGTTTAGGGAGATGCGTGCGTGCAAGCTATGTTAGAATCACGGACGGTGCATTTTGGCTTCTTGTGCTTTTGGCCCAAAAGTTTGAAACTCTTACTATAAAAATCTAAATGTGATGGGATAAAATAACCAATTGAATACTAAAGTGGGTGGTTGGATATAGTATTTTGGATAAAAATCCATGAAAGTATGATGTAAATTTAGATTCCTTGGAATCTGTAAATGGATACTAATGACCAAAATAAGCATTTAGTTGACTTGTGGATACTCAATTATTGCAGATAATATTAAATTAAGTTAGTGATAAAAGGTTAGTTGCCTATCAAGTGTGAGGGTCAAGTCAATAGAATGGACATTGGTACAATAATAAAGGGCAGAGTGGTCAAATAAAAACACAATGCAGCAAGATGAAGAAATAATACAGAGCTGCCAAATTGTCTCCATCCTATGAAGAAGAAGAATTTCAAGTTGCAGGAACTGCCCAATCTTTTTGTTCACACTGAGATGGGGACAACACTTGGCCCTACTCCACAAATACATTCACATTTTCTCATTCTTTGATTAACATGTCAAGTTCTTGATCATCTATCTAATCTCAAAATTTTAAGTAGATCAAATTTCAACACAATATTATGTCTTAATCTTCTTCGACCTACAACTTTGTGTCAATGTGAATGTTTTTAAGTGAATCAGTGTTTAACATAGATATGGAAGAATTAATCCCCATATTCCTCTTCACTGCTAAACATATTATTACATCACATATGACATGAAGGTGTGCGTTTCATGGTTGTCAAATTCGGGTGTTAGATCTTCATTGTCTTGTTTGCTCCCATATTGGGTTGCCAAGGTTCCTTGCATAGGAATACTCCTTCATGTATCTGGTTGCTCCCCTTGTTGGGATTGTCATGAGACTGAGTTGTAATGCCAGCGCTCGAGTCTGTTGTTGGTCTTTCATAGGTCTGTAGCTGGATCATCATCATGTACTCCTTTTCTTTCTCTCAAGAGGTTTAACTTAAATTTGCATTAACTAATCAAAAAAACACATATGACATGAGGAAGTTAGGTGTATTGGTTAATGTAATCTCTACGTCACAGGCACTAATAGTGCATAGTTTATTGATAAATCATAATTTGCTCCACATGCATATTCAATAAAATAAAAAGGAGCAACTTGGACTATGAGGTGTGGTAATCATAAATAGTAGGACCACCAAACAATGAGCAATTCTTAAACTTTGAGTTGTCCTTATCTAGGCAAGTATACCATCTCCAGCTAACAAAATCATTAAAAGCCACTCTTCTATACCCAACCCAAGACCTCTCTCTTAAGGTGAGTTTCATCTTCTTCTGTTCTCTTCCAATCTTGGACAAAACCAACCAGTTCAAATGTTTCTATCTTCCAAGATCCCAATACAAATTAGTTAGGATACTTAATCATGTTAGAATTTGGGGTGTTCCTGATTCTAGTTAGTTCTATTTAGGGTTTGAGAGATACATACTTTTCAATCTACTTTCTGTGAAAATAATTTGCATAAGATTGGTTTCTAGGTTCAGAGTTAGATTGAGCAAAGCCTGAACAGAGGTTCTGTAAAGCCATGGCAGAAGAAGAAGAAAACTACACTCAAGATGGAACTGTAGATTACAGAGGAAACCCAGCAAATAGAAAGGAAACTGGAACATGGAAGGCTTGTCCTTATATTCTAGGTACTTCATTCTCTGCACTATCCTATCCTTCTTAGCAAGCTTCCGGGAAGAAGCTAATTGGTTCAATCTCTTATTATGTGCAGGAAATGAATGCTGTGAAAGATTGGCCTACTATGGTATGAGCTCCAATTTGGTTCTTTATTTTAAAAATCAACTCAACCAACATAGTGCCACTGCTAGTAAGAATGTCAGTGACTGGTCGGGAACATGCTACATCACACCATTGATTGGAGCCTTCCTAGCTGATGCCTATCTGGGAAGATACTGGACAATTGCATGCTTTTCAATCATCTATGTTATTGTAAGTTTTCATTCTTCAATTATAAAAGATTTTAATTGCAATTAGATGATGTTAATTTGTTGATGCAGGGTATGACATTGCTCACAATGTCAGCATCAGTTTCTGGGCTGAAGCCTACATGTTATGGGAAAGATAATTGTCATGCAACAGATACTCAAAGTGCAGTGTGTTTCGTAGCTCTTTACCTGATAGCATTGGGGACTGGAGGTATTAAACCCTGTGTCTCATCCTATGGAGCAGATCAGTTTGACGATGCAGATGAAGCTGAGAAGAAGCATAAGAGTTCCTTCTTCAACTGGTTTTACTTCTCCATCAATATAGGTGCACTCATTGCTTCTTCTGTGCTGGTTTGGGTTCAAGAAAATGTGGGATGGGGATGGGGTTTTGGCATTCCAGCAGTGTGCATGGGGATTGCTGTAGTGAGTTTCTTCACCGGTTCTCGGCTTTATAGAAACCAGAAACCTGCAGGCAGCCCTCTGACTCGCCTTTGTCAAGTGTTGGTGGCGTCCTTCAGGAAATATAATGTTAAAGTTCCTGCTGATAAGTCTCTTTTGTATGAGACAACAGATGTAGAGTCTGTTATCAAAGGAAGCCGCAAGCTTGATCACACAAAAGATTTAAGGTTTGTGTCTCAACTATACAAATCCTTGTTGTCTGAAGCATTTTAGAGCTGGTATTCAGTATTGCATAGCCTGGATGTTTGATTAACCAGAGAAATGGTAAGAAATAAACACAATTGATCTGATAAAGAGGTACTAGAGCTAAATCCTCTATCACATAATAACAAAGCTGTGTGATGAACAGAAGATATGATTGACATTCTATGTTCATGTGATCATCAGATTTCTATAAACCAATTCAATAGCATACCTGGAGTTGTGAGAATTGGTATGTGACTCATATTAGTTCCTTGTTGTAATTTTCAGTTTCTTGGACAAAGCAGCGGTGGAGACAGATAACTCGAAGAATTCAGTAAGCCCATGGAGGCTTTGCACTGTGACCCAAGTTGAAGAGCTAAAAGCCATCATAAGACTGCTTCCTATATGGGCCACTGGCATCATCTTCGCTGCAGTGTATGGTCAGATGGGCACTTTATTTACATTGCAAGGAGAGAGAATGGATGCTCGAATCCACCCGTCTAGCTTTGATATTCCAGCAGCATCACTCTCCATATTCGACACCCTCAGTGTCCTTTTCTGGGTTCCAGTCTATGATAGATGCATAGTTCCATTTGCCAGAAGATTGACAGGCCACAAGAATGGCCTAACCCAGCTCCAGAGAATGGGCATTGGCCTCTTCATATCAATCTTTGCAATGATATCCGCAGGTCTCTTGGAAGTTGTGAGGCTTGGTATTGTCAGAAGGCACAACTACTATGAACTTGAGCAAATGCCCATGTCAATATTCTGGCAGGTTCCGCAGTACTTCCTCATTGGGTGTGCAGAAGTTTTCACATTCATTGGACAATTGGAATTCTTTTACGACCAAGCACCAGATGCCATGAGAAGCTTGTGCTCTGCCCTCTCACTCACCACAGTGGCGCTTGGGAACTACTTGAGTTCCTTGCTTGTGACTATAGTTACTGACATCAGTACTAAGAATGGGAAGCAAGGATGGATACCTGATAACTTGAACTATGGTGCCCTCCAGAACTTCTTCTGGCTCTTGGCTGTGCTAAGTGTGCTGAACTTGGGAGCTTTTCTCTTTGTTGCAAGGTGGTATACCTATAAGAAGCCCGTTGGGACGCTCCACCAAGCACCCAAAAAGTGACGGTCTTCATGTGATTCTTCTTTGGACTTGTTTGGAGATCCTAGTTTCTGCAGTTTAGTATGATCTCATCTGAGTGTAAATGAGAAAGGGTCAATAGTAACTTGTAACACTTCTCTTATATTGGTGATGTAACAATGCATTATAAATGTAACAAGTGCTGAAATGAAAGTAAAAATTTATAATAAATCCAATTCATTGTTTGATATGCTCCTACAATACCCAATTAGGGTTTGTTGAACCAGACATAGATGCAGATAATTAGGGAAGGAATTGCAGAGCAAGAAGCACATAAGCTATGATTTAGGAAGAGAAATGAAATGATCTCTGAGTTTCAAGAGAAAGGATACAATGTTGAACCAGTGTTTCTGTGCATGTTCATGAAGAACTGAAGCTTTATGTAGTCGAGTTATAGTATAGTTGAAGCATTTCTCTGTTAAGCATAAGACATGTTCCAAGCAATCTAAGGCTTCTTTTACAACTTCAAAACATTCATGATCAATTGGTCCAAGCCATCTGAGGATGAGGTTTCACTAATTATTTGTTGTTAATAGACTATTTTCGGCATTGCTTCAAAAGTATGGGATGAGGAACAACTAGCCTTAATGCAATACGTTAGCTGTGCCAACAAATCGGACCAAAATCACATTATGCACAGCTTAACAAAAACCAATATCAGACCAAAATGTTCCAATTCACATTTCTGCATTATTAGAAGAAGAAGAAAAAAAACATATGAAGTAGAGGAATAACATTATAATGCTATAAGAAACAAGGTAGTATGTTTTTTTACAAACGTACCATTTAACAGAAGAACAATTCAAGCACCTTTTTACAATACATTTCTGGACAAAGAGTGTGAGGTCTTTAGTTTACTTTTGCCAGATTTGCCTCTACTGCTTCTCAATGGTGTTAAGTAGAACCGTAATAAACCGTTGTCATGATTGGTTGGAGAATACAGGGCACTCGTATTTCTCTGCAAGACTAGTTCTTCTCTTCTCTTGTTGGCACTGCCTTGGGTCTCTACACTACTCATATTGTGAACCAGCCCAGCCATGTTACCATATGAGTTTCTAGAGCTGACACCGTAGCTCTGTATAAGCTTTTGGCTAATAGCTCCATTTCCTTCTCCATTGGAAACCCTCCTCAGCTTTTGCAAAGACTCGGCAAGTGGTCTATCAATCACATTTCCTCCGAGATACTTATCTCCAGCTTCACACTTACTCTCACTTTGCTTCTGCTTCTGAATAGATCCCCAAATATGCCACACTTTGGGCCATCCTGTGAACTTCTTGAACCCCTTTTGGCCAAAAACCGCATTAGGAACAGAAGCGTTATCATTAGAAGCAGAACGGCTGCTCTCTGAGGTACGGCTTCCAGCAATGGGTTGGTTCCAGTTTGACTCCAGCAATTCTTTCTCTGTAATCAGCAATTTGGCCCCATGGAACAGTCCAGTGGTTTCAGGGGTTACTTTTGCATTGGATATGGATTTCAATTCTTCAACCTCCAACCCTGCAGCTCTTCTGTCAAAACTCCTCCTTCGCCTCTGCGGAGAGTAATAATCCCGGGTCTGAGCTGACCCTCCCGGACTCTTGTGCTCCTCATCCATTGCGTTCATCTTCTCCACATCAGGTGCCTCTTCTTCAAACCCATCTGCAGCTAGAGGTACCTTAACATCCTCAACGACCGAAACCAATGGTGCAAGACGAGGATAAGCCCTCCCTAGCAGATATCCATCCCATGAAGCTCGGGGTTCATCTAATGAAAACCTCACATCATCACAAGATATCCGACCAGCATCGAGTGACATCCTTGGATCAACATCACAAGATCTCCTCCTGCCTAACCCATAATAGCCAGCATCAAGAGACATCCT
>JAYMSV010002323.1:0-11248 GCA_036897745.1 Erodium moschatum
CTTGACAGGCTCTCTCCCGACCCCCCCGCCCCTTCCTCCTCCTACGACCTCTCCTTCTCCAAAACCCTCTCTCTCGAAGAGTCCAGAGCTTCTTTGACCGCCCTCCTCAACCACCTCCTCCTATCCCCCTCTGTCCGCGCTTCTCTCCCGGTCCGCATCGCCGAGTTTCTGAATTCGGGTTCAGAAGCGCCCAGCATTGGCGCGATAGACGTCACCGAAGCGGAACGCTCGGTTCTGGAGAGATCCTCGCCCACAGTTCTTGGTGTTTGCGCCATTATGGAGCACGAACTGACGGCGCTTTCTGTGGTTGCTGATGCTGCAGCAGCCTTGTCGTGTGAGGCCATGAGGGCGAATGTAACGGAGGCTTTCAATTTGATGGACTCCGGGGATGGATCCGTGTCCAAGGACAAGGTTGGTGTTGCGAGTGATATGAAGGTTCTGCTCAATGGCTCAAAACTGGTGGGAAAGGTGGATTGCGATGCTGTTTCCGAGATTCCAGATATTCACGGCAGCTTGAGGAAGCAAGTGAAGTTGGTGCACTCGGAGATGAGAATAGGTTTGAAAAGTTTGGGACCTAAGGGAAGGAGGGGTGCAAAAGAAATTTCCAGGGTGTTACTTCCACTGGAAGATGTGCTCAGAGACTTGGGCCGAAGCAGCCTACTGCGTTTGGATATGAATTTGAACTCCATAGGTTCTGATAGTTTGAGATCTGATTTAATTAGTTTGCTCAAGAATAATTGTCCCAATGACTCTCATCTGAAACAAGTGCAATTGGGAGAGGATTATGATAGTTTTGTGCATGAAGTTTATGTTTTATCCGGAATTGTCTGGAGAATTGTGGGTTGGGAGGCCATGACAGCATTTGTTGCCCTTGAGGGAATTGAGTTGAGTGGAAAGGGTGGAGATTCCGAGACGAAGGAAGCAAATGGTAAAATGGATAAGAAGAATGACAAGAAGAAGAAGAAGGTAGTATTGGGGAAGGGGACTAATGTGATGGTACAGCTGATTAAGGATAGGCTTCAGAGTAAGAACTTGGAAGCTGCTGATAGTTTGGGTTTATTGGAGAAATGGGCAGAGGATCTTGGCTCCTTTTTGAACCCTAAGGATATGGAGTTTGATTGTTTACTAACGAAAGTGAAAGAAATAGTAGAGAGTAACGAAAGTAGAAGGCTTCCTAAACTTCCCAAGGTATGGTAGCCTATTTGAAAAAAAAAATGCATGCCACACGTTCGCTTCCTTTTCCCTAGCTTAATTGGAATGAAAGAAAATTTGGTTTGATAATAACTTGTGCAGCAACCTCAGTTTGTGTCCTTGAATTGTCTTTTGTAGGCTGTGGAAATTGTGGTGTTAAATTGTGCCTTGTTCTCTAACAGTTCTGGTTAATGTAAAAATTAAGAGTGGAAAGAGTTAAGATTTGATCATTTCTCATGATTTCAGAACTAGTTCTTTAGTTAAACAATTTCATGTCCTGGCAAACAACTCTCTTCATCTCATCGATTTTTAATGTAAATGTTGATATTTTGATTGGTGATCATGAATTATATTTTAGTTATTCCAGGGCTTGCAAAATTGGTTTGCACTTGGCTTGGCTATCTAACAATTGGTGTAGTTAACTTGTAATGAACTTCTATGTTATGCTAGTTTAGTAATGTAGTAGTTCTTCAGTTTTTTGTTTCTTAGCATAGTTGCATTTTTGTTCTGTATTGGATGGATTTATATCATTCTGAAGCCTAGCATGTTGTTATTGTACAAATTAGGGAACTCGCGACTTTGCAAAGGAACAAATGGCAGTAAGAGAGAAAGCATTTTCAATTATAGGGGATGTTTTCAAGAGGCATGGCGCAACTGCCTTGGACACTCCTGTTTTTGAAATGAGGGAGACTCTCACAGGGAAATATGGGGAAGATTCAAAGTTGATTTATGATCTAGCAGACCAGGTAAATATGTATTCTATAGTTGGTTTTGTTTATATTTCTTCCTCATTTTTTTGTGCATCTATTATTTGCTTTGTATTCCTTTTAAGGAGTTAGGCTGCTCTAGCTATTTCCTTTTTTATATGGTCGAGCTTGGGGAAAGGGATGGAAAACATACACTCGATTTGTTCATGAGAGTTAATCTAGTCCAAGTGTGCAAGCTTGGGTTGGCTGAAAAAGAGATTATTTCTTGTGTTTCCGATGCTTTTACAATTGCAAAACCATCAATCAGTTCCACCTTAATGTTGGTGCGGTAACTCCTGGTGAAAAACATAGTTTACTGTGAGAATAAAACTAATCGAGCATATAGAACATTAGCAAGAACTTAAATTTTAAAAAAATTGAATGTGGAAATTTTGTTCAATGATAGAGATTCAGTTCATGTCTATCCAATTTCTTTATTCTTTTTGTCCATCTTCTTTGGAATATATCAAGACCGCTACTTTGTCATTATATTCGTACTCATACTGCATTAATTCTCTTTGCATTTAATCTTCACTTATCCTTTGGAAGATTGGTTTCTTACATGTTCACCTTCAGTGAATGTGAAACTGAGATTTACTACACAACTTCGTAACTTTGTGTTCAATTTGTTGACAGGGAGGAGAGCTGTGTTCTCTCCGATATGACTTAACTGTTCCATTTGCTAGGTATATGGCAATGAATGGTCTCACCTCTCTTAAAAGGTACCAAATAGCTAAGGTATACAGAAGGGATAATCCGTCCAAGGGAAGGTTTCGCGAATTTTATCAATGCGACTTCGATATTGCCGGCCAATTTGAACTGATGGGGCCAGACTTTGAGGTTGTCAAAATTCTGACAGAACTACTCGACGAGCTCAACATTGGGGAGTACGAGGTAATTTATTTTCTAGTTTATTTTGAGAGCTGTGATGCGGTATCCGTGTTAGTTCATGTTTATAAGAATACGGATGGTGGGATCATGGAATGGCGAATCAAAAATTTCAAAATCATATTTCATTGGGTTTGATCTGGTACTAGTATCTGATGCAGGCATAGAAATAGTCAGTACCCGTACATTTTATTAGCATGAAGAACATTGTGTATCAAATGTAATATGATAGCGAGCTTTGATCCTTCTTGTGCCCTACAACTTTTGAATCTGCATTAGTTAGTTAAAAATAAGTCTTGCTTGCATTCGTAAGCCTTCTCAAAGTGCTTTCTAGCTTTTTCCCTAACATCATTAGATTTGCATATTGGCTTCTTAAAAGTTTGCCAGTTAAGCTAGGTAATTGTGCTATATGTATGTCATATTGTTTTGAAATAGTTGTTTTTTGACATGAGTGTATGATCTGCATTTTTCCATTTCTCAGAGGTCACAAGAGATGTGCACCTTAACATGCCTTAATATATTTGGTACATGCTACTCTCTTTGTGTAAAGTTAGCTACTTGATAAATATTGTTTACCAACTCAGTCCAAATTAGTATTTTTCTATCTAGAATACTTTGTATGTATATCATGATGGATGAGTAATGCATGCTACTTTGCTTAAAAGGTGCTTAATTTTACTAGTACAGAATTAGGATCAAAGTGCTACAAGGTTTTCCTGTTTATTTGTTTATGCCATTACTTTAAAATCCTCCACATGCTTTTAATATGTCTTTTATATTTACTAACACGCTGTTACATTTGTTGAAGTCAGTACTGAAGTTGGTACTCAATCATTCTGTAGATCTGCTTGAGGATTTGAGCTATACCATAGGAAAAAAAAAATATCATTACTTGAATGTAGTTTAAAGCCTTCTCCATTGACTTCCAGTGTGCTTGTTTAATCCTTTAATATTTGATTACTCTGTACAGGTGAAGTTGAATCATCGAAAGCTACTGGATGGAATGCTGGAGATATGTGGAGTGCCACCAGAAAAATTCAGAACTATTTGTTCAAGTATCGATAAGCTAGACAAGCAACCATTTGAGAAGATAAAAAAGGAAATGGTGAGAGCAGAATCTTCGACATGAACTGCTATACAAAACGGCTTTAAAAAGTATACCCAGTACAAAGTGATTTTCTTGAAGTAGCTTGCACACTATTTATTTATTTTTCTTCGTTTGGGTTAATTACAAATACATCCTTTTGGGCAAGCTGAATACCACTTAAACTCCTTCACTATTACCTTTGGTATTTCACGTGTTAATGGATCAAAGGCACGTTGCACTTTGTCTCCTCAGTCACATGAGATGTTTGAATATTTCATTCCATTATACCTCACTAAACCCACGTGCTGCTACTGGGTTTGTAATGGATATCATCACGCTCTTGACATCACTTAAGTCAGCACTCTTGACAGCAATAACAACTTCAGGAAAAAGTTGCATAATCTCTGTGCATTCATGGTCTTGAGTCTTTCTTTTACCAATTTTCTATGCATTTTGTTTTTCCTTTTACCATGTTTCTCTTAAATTCAGCTTCATTTTCTTTCTATTTAAGCATCCACCTCGTTCAGAGGTCAGGCATGCTTACTAGCTGCTATAGACCTTGTTATCATAATGTGTTTTTTTTTAATTACTAATATCTTGTTTTTTATGTGCTACAAACATATTAATAAATAATATTTTCTTTTGGTAGGTGGAGGAGAAGGGGTTAAGCATTGAGACAGCAGACAGAATTGGCACTTTTGTGAAGGAAAGAGGCCCACCTCTGGAATTATTGTATAAGCTTAGACAGGAGGGCAGCAACTTTCTAGAAAACAATTCATCTGATGCTGCATTGAAGGAGTTGGAGATTTTATTCAAAGCCCTGGAAAAGGCAAAGTGCATTGATAAAGTAGTTTTTGATTTGAGTCTTGCAAGAGGTCTGGATTATTACACTGGAGTCATTTTTGAAGCTGTTTTTAAAGGGTCTACACAGGTAAATATTTACTCATGCAACTAAATTTCCCTGTTTCCATAAGTTGTACAATTAGAATGTATAAAAGAAGATTGTTTACCCATTTGCACTTTCATTATTATAGTCTTCACGTGAGAGTGTTTTACTGTCTTTAAACTATCATTAACATGTCAAAACTTCTTGTGGTTTCTAGTTTTTGTCACTTAAGTTCTATATGTAAAGAAGAAATTAAAATAGGTTAATGAGACTAATGATTGCCTAGTGCAGTTATTTTTCATCATGAACTCGCATGACAGGAAGCCTCAATTTTGCGCATAATGTGGGATGTGCTGTCTGTGTACTGTATTGTCAATTATAAACTCTGACTCTGTGATGATGCTTCTTGCCATTTTTCATTTACAGTCTGTTTCTATCATGAGGCCATACAATATGAACAGAATACACTGGCAGATCCAAATGGATAATTGCTAAACGTAACTTATGACCACACTGAATTTGAGATTAGGAGTTGGATTATTTTAAGTAGCAGAACCCTTTCAAGTTTTGTTCTAGCTACTCATTTAACATCCTTTATTTGGAGAAGAGTATACTTGACCTGGGCACTATGTTGCCAGATGTATTCTATCTGTTGCATGAAATATCCATCTTTTTAGATTTCTGAAGTTACTAGTATCACAAAGATATCCTGCTCTAGTACACAAGCAACAAGAAGCCTGCTCTAGATGCAAATCTTATTCTTGTCCTACATTAAGCTAGGTTGAGATTTCATTTTTCGAACCAACCCTGTTTATTTAAAAGACTACTCCAAGTAACTAAGAGGTTGATCTGAAATTGGATTCAGTATGACTCAAACATTTTGAGGAATGTACTGATGAACTGGTCTTGAAGAGGACGAAAGAGACATTTTTTTCAAAATTTATATTGGCCACAGCACATTGTAACTCTTTACCCACATTTTGTACCACACACTGATTTTGCATCCTTGTTTGATATTCATGGGTTTTGTAACAGTTCAAATTAATCTCTCATCAGGTTGGGTCAATAGGTGCTGGTGGACGTTATGATGGCCTCATAGGAATGTTTGGTACAAAGCAGGTGCCTGCAGTTGGGGTCAGTCTTGGGATTGAAAGAGTATTCACCATAATGGAGGAGCAGCTTCAGAAGAACCAAAACCAGGTACTAACAATATAGTGTTGTCTGCACATACTCACAAAACACATGATATTGCACATTGACAACCGTTATTGTTCTATGAAGTTGAGCATAATACTCTGTAAAGAATCTTTCCTAAAACATGTTTTAGTATGTTATCTTGATCTCAACTCTTACAAGGTCAGGTCTCTTAATCTTCATATGACAGCCTTTACATGTTTAGAGTCTAAAATAAAAGGTGACAGGTGGTTTCGTGGATAAGCTTGGTCTCATAGGCTCTCTTAAAAGTTAATACAGCAGCCTTGCTACTGAACTGTTAGTTACCCCAGCAGTGTGTAATCTTTCTTCAGAGTGAAGGTGGCAGTCTTTACCATGTTAATATGCTATGAAGCATTCCATTTTAAGAACATGTTGATGGATTGCTTTCTGGATCTCATTTCTTCAAGTTGAGGAACATGTGAATGTTTGTTCATCTGTTGTAATTTCGGAATATCTACTAGTTTGATATTTGGTCAATGACAATCACGTCAAGTGCAACCTAATGAAGCCATCATTAAACACTGCTATTAATTAGTGTAGTATTCAAGTGGTCTAGGTATTGATTATGATACTGGGTTGTCATTTGTTGGCCACTGTTTTTTTGTCATATAATAAATTATAGAATAGAATATAAGTAGAAAATCAGCATCCATTCATGCTTGTTTGCTTTCCTGTTGTCAGGTGATAAGAGCCACGGAAACGCAAGTCCTGGTGGGCATTTTGGGGGATGACCTATCTCAGGCGGCTGAGCTGGTGAGTGAACTGTGGAGTGCAAAACTAAAAGCAGAATTCATGGCGAACAAAAGAGTAATGAAGCACATAGATAGGGCCAAAGGTTCTCGGATTCCATGGCTGGTGATCGTGGGTGAGCAGGAATCCAAGGCGGGTATCGTAAAACTGAAAGACATTGAAGCCTCCAAAGAGGAGGAAATCCCTAGAAGTAATCTTGTTGCAGAACTTCAAAAACGGTTAGGCCAAAACTAAAAGTGGAGCTCTGGCTGATGCTGCTATACCTTGTAATTTGAACATGATAAGCAGGGCTCACTTTGATGCCACAATCCATTAGCTTATATAGCAGACCAGTTTTCTGTGATTGAGATTTTCATATTATACACCAAAGTTTACTCGGTTTAGTCTGTAGTCCGGTTCAAGTTGTTGCGGCAGTATGAATATTAACCTTCAAAAAGTTTGAACTAAATTGGAACTCTCGATATTCACTTGTCGGTTACTGGTTTCAATGGCTACAGAATTGATGTCCACTTTCCTTTCTGTGAAAAAAACTCTTTCTGCTTTCTCTTATTTTATATATAAAAAAACTGACTCACTCATTTTTTGGACAGAAACTTTTTTTTTTTCCAGTATAATTGTGCTGTGATCATTTTCTTTCAAAACCACACTTGTATATCTTTTGTTTAGCATCAAAAATATGATTTTTGTTAATTTGGACGAAAATCATCCCAAAATTCAGAAATACCTAAACCCTAGAATACCCCTCCCCTGTTTCATTCCATTTCTGTTTCAGTTGTATGTAGCTCGGCAATCTGTTTTTATTGATTGTCATTGCATTATCTGATTTTTTTTTTGTAATCTGTCATCTTTGTATGTAAATAGTCTGGTGATGCTTGTGTTTTGATGGTTTGGGTGCCTGTTAATCTGTTGTACAAGTGGATTATATTTAACTATTTTGTTTATGACATAAGGCTGAGCTCCTCTTCAATGCTTTATTTTTTGATCCTTCAGGAGGTGTTCTGCATTAGTTATTTTTTGCTATCGTAATTTAAAACCATTTTGTTTGTGTGGGAAGTAATTTATTTTGCGGCTTTAGTACTTATTATCAGAATAAAGTAATGTATAAATAGCTTCCATTTTGATTTTGTTCAAAGAATAGAGCCAATAAATCTTCTGATTTTGTTTTTGTGATCTGTGATCTTTGAATGACAATGTTTAGTCCTTCGGCCATGTAATCCACCCGCCTGAAGGCATTGACAACTGCGTCGGACTCTGGGTCTATCAGGGTGAAGTTATGTAGTATGTGATTTTGGTTTCGTGTTGAATCTGGGAATGATGGATGAGGATTACAGACTTGAGAGGGGCAAGGGCGACAGTACATGCAATCTGCGTTTTTACAGGTGGTGTTGTGATCCGATAGATTTAGTGACGATCTTACCATTGCTTTATCATCCGGTGCTTCACCAAATCGGAGTCTCTGACTCTGACGGCTCATTATCTGCATCGGAAGTGGTGAGTTTTATTTTTTTGGGTGATTTTTCTTTTCTGATCGTTTTTCGGATGAGTTTGTAGTTTGCAACGGGTGAAAATTTCCTTTATAAAAATGGGGGTAACTTCATCAACCCTCTTCATTAACACATCATAAAATCCATTCCTTATCAGTAACATACCCTCACCTTTCATTATTATAAAAAAATACGGATTTTCGTGAACTTTGATTAACGATGTCAATGTTGGAGACATAATGTCCCAATCAGCATTTTGGACTTACAAACACTACACTCGCATACATAAACCAGTTATAACACTTAACATGAACAAATAACATTGCTCCACATCAAGATGCTCGAACCATCGCCCATCTACAAGTAAAATTCTGAAATGCACCTTAAACCTAGCATGTACTTGTCTCTTTTAATAAACATCTAGTACCATGCGCAAACAGAGTATCTTCTTCATTTGAAACACCAATCGCCAAGACACCCGTTGGAGCCTACCCGCACATGCTCTCCTTTTAGCATAATAACAACTTCAAATTTTAGCTTTGAGATGCAACCTCCAAAGCAAAACATGATTGCATCTCCATAGTTCAAACGACACCTTCATGCCTTTTCGATCTCTCCGGAAGAGAAAGACAAGGCTTGGTCCATGTACCGCTAGATCAGTGACGGATCCAGCTTTTTCATCGGAGGCACTATTACATTTTTTTATAATCACAAATAACATGAATATAATGCTACAAAAAAAAGTGAATATCATATAAAAAGGTCTTTCTAAATGACAGTTTATCATATAGTTCAATGTCCTCTTTCTTTTGGCTTTAATTTAAAGCCTTAAGATGTTAATCCTATATTAGCTTTTCAAATTTTTTTTTTTAATTTTGTAAACAATTTTCATTGTCAGTGCGATCAAAAATATATATTTCTCTGTACAAACATATCGCCATTTGTTACATTTAGTATGGACTAATCTCTAATATTATGAACATAGTCTAAAATATATGTTTTTTTTAAGAATTTGTTTTAAAAAATTCATAATTGATTTCCAAACTTCTCTCTTATGTTTTTATCATTTTTCTCATAAAAAACCATCTAACATTTTCAGTTTTTCTTTCTTATCGGGATTAGTAGTCGGAATTAGATATATCTCTACATGATTACTATATTTTTATAAATAATTCAAAGTTTAAATTGATAATAATGTAATAGTGATAATAGACTAAAAACCTAAATGATAAATTAAATAAGAATCATTTTTTCATATTAGTTATATTAAAAACTCTAAATAACATTAAAAAAAATTCAACAAAATTGAAAAATTCAGGGGCACCCCCCTCAGCCCCATGTAGATCCGCCTATGCGCTAGGTCTGTAAAGGACCAGATCCAGAAAAAAAAGTCTAGGGAGTCCAACTATCCCCAAATTTCGTTAAAGCTCATGTGTACCCGTATACAGACAACTACGTATAAGTCAGGCTCTATAGCTAGGGACATTGGATTTTTTTTGGTGGAATGACAAACAAAGTCCATAATATTTACTAGAAAGTTTTTATGGAACTGAGAATAAATGATCAAACTCACACGTTTAAACTCATGTTTATGATCACCATTTTAATGAGAGCACTGCATAGGTTAACTGGGATCTTGTTTGCAGGCCAAAGGATCAGGGAGGTCTAGGAATCAAGAGACTCCAATTTATGAATCGAGCTTTATTTGCTAAGTGGTGATGGAGGTTTGCAATAGAACACAATTCTCTGTGGAAGCAAGTCATTTGTGCCGAATTAGGTTGGAACATGGCTGATTGGGATTTTTCTAGGCTCCAATTGTCTAATGGTAGGAGCTTTGTGGCATATTTCTCCTCCTTATTATCTGATCAGAATTTTAGCTCGGTTTTTGGGGATTCTGGATTGGCGTGGAAGGTGGGAAATGGTGTAAGGATAAGGTTCTGGGAGGATATCTGGGCTGCAAATACTCCTTTAAAAGAGAAATTTCAGAGGTTATTTCATTTAAGTACACAAAAGAGTTTGAAAGTGGTGCGGTTTTGGGATCAAGGGGTTTGGACTATTCAGTTTAGAAGGCCATTAAGAGGATGAGAATTGGGTCTTTTCAGTAAGCTTAGTGCTATCCTTAACAACATTTCACTTCAAGACTCTGTAGATGGATTGCTGTGGAATTTTGACAGTGCTGGTTTTAGTGTTAAACACATGTATGTAATTCTCAGTCCTCAATCTCAGGTGGTTGATTGGTCAAAGTTTCTTTGGCTTCCAAATTTACATCCTAAAGTGGCAGCCTTCACCTGGTTGGCTTGCTTAGGAGCAGTTCCCACGAAAGAATTTCTTAGTCACAGAAGGATCCTATTCCGTACAAGATTTACGTTGTCCGTTTTGTTAGGTAGAGTTTGAGTCGGATTCACATATGTTCTTCCGGTGTTTCAGAACTTGGTTTGTTTGGGCAGCAGTTTTACGGTGGTGGGATGTGGTATGGTTTATTCCGGGAGATCTTAAGACCTTAATTCTCACTTGGAATAGTTTGTGCAAAGGGAATAAAGGGTGGCAAAGTATTCTCTCTGTCACATTTTGGGAAATTTGGCTCTCCGGAAACTCGTTGGTTTTCAGTGGGGTTTTAATTTCAACTCAGGAGGTTTTATTGTATTGAAAATTCATTTTGCTTCCTATACAATTGAATGAGCCACTTTCAAAAATCACTTAGCCTTTTCGTTTTCTGTTTGGCAAAGCTCGCCCATGTTCTGTGTTCGGAGGAAGAGACAATCAAGGCTGTCTGTTTTTATCTAATTTTTTTGTGTGATTGGCTTGTTCGGTGGTTCTGGAGTTTTTCGTGCAGGGTGTTTGGGAAGGTGTCTTCAACTATGCGGGTCATTTTCTGTGGATATTTTGCTTTATATCAGTCGTTGGGGGTGTTGTATTTCTCTGTTTAAGGATTAACTTCTTTTTCAAGGTCCTTTTCTCAGTGCTCTCTTGTCACGCCCCAAATCCGGTTAAAGCCGGAAAT
>JAYMSV010002324.1:0-11247 GCA_036897745.1 Erodium moschatum
GTGAGAGTTATGAAATCGTTTGAGCCAATGTCTCCTGCAACCTCAAGAGTTGGGTCTGAGTCGGTTTTTCGATCCACTGGACCTTTTGCTGGCCTTGTTATATGCGTTACTGGTCTATCGAAAGGTGTGTGCTTCATTCTCTTTGAAGATTTTGGTTCAACTGGTTTTGAGAACTCTGTTGCTTTTATGATGAACTGTTTGATTTGGATTGTAAATGAATGTGAAGACGTCATTTGGGTTATCAGTAACACACTGTCACCTTTTGTTATTCATCAGAAACCTATGGATTCACACTGAACAAGTGATGGTTTTTAGTGGGTTTTTGATGAATAACGAAAGGTGACCGTGTGTTACTGAAAACCCCTCACCTATACGGTGTGTTAATTCGTGATCAACATATCACCTATACGAATGAATAAAGTTAATTCGTGAATGTTTCATAGTGGAATTGCTATGTTATGTAAATGAATGGTTTGTTTTCTTTTCTAGACTGTCTTACATGTTTTCTGTTGATCATGATAGCTATATGATGTCTTTGTGGAGAAGTTTATGGATTACACTAATTTGGCACGTGTTTCTTATTGAGTTTAACTATGGATTTGTATTGTTCTTGAGTGGGCTCTATATGTGAATCCTCGTGTTTGCAATGGTTTTTCTTCTTGCAGAAGCAAGGGAACAGGTCATGGAAGCGACTCAAAGATTGGGTGGTCAATATAGTCCTCATTTGCACACACAATGTACCCATTTGGTGGTTCAAATATCCTTTACATTAATTCCCAACCATCTCTAGTTAATTGAATGTTTTTAATCGGGATAGAAAGGGTTCTTGTTTCATTTGAAGCCTTAATCAATAGAGTGAAGTTTATCTTTGATAATGGTGTTTAACTGTTGCTACGAGTCCTTGTTTGGACCTTAACTCTTTCTACAGCTTTGGTGGCCGGAAGTTTGAGCACACCTTGAAGCATGGATCAAGAAAGGGTCTTTTTGTAGTTACGCTTGGATGGTTTGTGGATAGCGTCAGGAAAAATGGTAACGGTTCATTTGACTATTGAAATTTAGTGTCTAAAGCAAAGATTTGCTCTTTAATTACCACATTCCAGATCAATACATCGTCTCTATATGAGTTGAAAGTAAGGATAATTGCAAAAAAAGTACCCTGGGATATTTACTTTTTGTAAGTTTGTAGCCATCATGAACTTATCTTTTAGTTGCACTTTGTGCAAATTTGAAGTAAAATACAAAAAACCCAAATATTTTATCTTCTCAAATTTTCTTCCTAAGAAAATTTAGGGAGTTGAAAGTTCTGATTATTTTTTGTTTTTTTACTTATTATTTTTTAAACTTAAAATTTCAAGGGTAAAATCAAGTTACACGAAGGGCAATAAAAAGCAAGTTCATGGCACTTTTTTTGTAATTGGCAAAGATAGGAGCTACATCTTGCAAAATGTGAATACTTCAGGATACTTTTTGCAATTATCCCTTGAAAGTATTAGAGATGAATTAAAATGGGAAACTAAGAGTTGTGATTAGGGTTATTGCATATAGCTTTCACCCAAAATGACAAAAATGCCCTTGATCTTAAACTGAAAAAATACTATGATTCGTCTTTTAATAGTTTTATCTTTTTTTTTTATCAGATTAATAATTTTATCTTTTAAGGAGTCTTTTTACATCTACTCAACCATTTTCTACGTCTAATCAAAATGTATTTGGTAGTTATGAAGTCTTCTTTGAGACTAGGTCAAAGGCATTTTAGTCATTTTTCTGGCAAAAAATTGCTATATGCATTTTTTTTGAAAGTTCAAGTAGTTGGATGTAAAAGTTCAAAGTTGGCGATAATTAACGCAAACGACGTGTACTACACAATATTTATCTGCAACCAACCCTTATGATTATTTAATATGATTAATTGAGACCCACATTTTGTTTTACTCTAATCTTATTGTAGTGAGATTGAACGAGTCACTTTACAGTGTCAAGGGTGTTGGAGAAAACGGTATGAAGCTCGACGAGTTCAACCGTCTCGTTGGGTTCAGTGGGGCCGAAAATTCTTGTCTTCCTGTTGGTATCCGTGAGGCTAAGCACACTAAGACAACGGAAGAGTCACGCCCAACTCTCCTTGGTCACTCGATATATATCGATACCAACATTTCCTCTGAATTGCGTAATAAGGTGTGCCCATGTTAGCAATTTTCACTCCTCCAAAGTTATCGGTCTTTTAATGACTTACTACGTTTGGTAGGTTGTCGAGGCTGCTACCAAAGAAGGGGCTTTGTTTTTGGACCGATGGTTTGTTGGATGTCGTGCTAGTCATGTGGTGTGTGAAGGATCTTCGGCCCCAAGATATCTTGGGCATTGCAACAATGTTGTTACGGTGAGTCTTTTGCTTTGTTGCATTTTTATCTTTTCTGATGCTCACACTGTTGAAGTATTCGTGACAGTTTTCAGGGGTAATTGTAAAAAAAATACCTTGAGGTCTTTGCTTTTTTCAACTTGTAGTCCTCTTCTTTGATGATTGCAAAAAAGTGCCTTGAACTTTCCTTTTTGTTGCACTTTGTATAATTTGTTCAAAATGACGATTTTACCATTGAAAATTTAGATTTATAAAATAATAATAAAAGAACAAAAAATCCAAATTTTCATATCCCTTAAACTTCTTACTCTTTGTATAGGTACAAAGAGGAAGAAAATTAAGGGATATGGAAATTTGGATTTTTGTGATTTTACTTTCTTCTTTTTTTTTAAATCTAAACTGTGAGGGTAAAAGCATCATTTTATACAAATTGCAACAAAAAGACAAGTTCAGGGTGCTTTTTTGCAATTACCAAAGAAGAGGGCTACAAGTTGCAAAAAAACGAATACCTTGGGGTACTTTTTTTGCAATCATCCCTAGTTTTAATGAACTAATGCTTGAAAAAGCTCTCTTTATGCTTTAATGATTATAGTCAAGCCTTATATTGTATCTAATTTAATTTCCCTCAGCCACTTTGGGTTCTGAAAACAACCAAGGAGAAGAATGTGCAGAGACTTGTCCAGACATCGGCTGATTTGGCTAGGCAAATCGGGACGAGGCTTGAAGATCTTCAAAGTGGCACTGCCGAAGAAGTGGTATGCGTCTCTTTTCCACTTAATCATGAGATGCTTTGGAAAATGACACAAATGCCCTTGAGCTTGATCCAAAAAATGTCATTTTTTGTCTTTCTAATAGTTTTATCTTTTAAAAAGTCTTTTTACATTTGGGTAGTTATGGAGTCTTCTGAGATTAGGATCAAGGGCATTTTCGTCATATTCTGGCAGAAAAGGGCTATGTGAATATTTTTGAAACCTATGGTAGCTGCAAAACGAATTTAGAACTTAGGTGTAGGTAGGTGTAACTAACCTATGAATAATGGAACGTTTCTCTAATTTTAGAGAAGACATCTTTCGATTAATTTCGAGCTTTTGTAGATATGATATCATTGACGTCGATATTTTTTTGCCACAGGAAACGAATGAGAAAAAAGGTCAAGAACCCGCTCGGGATTTTAGAAGTAAAACGAGCTACGAGGAGAGACAACGGATAGTGAATTTGGCAAAGCTTGAAGTCAGAAATCGCCGTGGTCGGCGTATGCAGGTAAAGGATTTAGTGTTAGTTGCGCATACCTACCTCTATGAATCGCCCACATGTGAAAATTCGTAAGGGTAGTCATGTATGAGGTTTTGTGTTTGTGAGCAATTTATAAAGGTAATTATGTATTATTTATTCAATTTGAAATTGACACTCATTTCTGCATCTTGTGCTTACAGACGTGTCAAACCCCGATTCGTCCAATAAACCCGAACAGCCTTCTAGATTCGATCTGCTGGTCAATATCCGAACCCACCTCAACCGCTTCAATCTACACAGACTCGTTAAGCTGTGGAGACGAAACCGAACACCAAACACCTATATACTTCGATGCACAAGAACACGGGAAAGAATCAGAAGCCTCCTTCACGAACTTCACTCGATCGCTCACAGAAAGGTCTCTCCCTCCCCCAAATCTTTGTTACATTCAACCGAAAACACTTTAAATCGTCTCTTACTCGATATATTTGCAGCGAAAAAAACGAGTTGGTTTTCAAGGATCACTTCATAACCATACTATTCCCCATCGATCGGTTCGCCGAGATGGGCCCTTCCTCAAGAACGTTCTTCAGTGAGAAAGGCTTTACTTGCTTGCAGATTCTTGATCGTGTGTTTCGGTTTTACCAGGTAATGTCCGAACGAGTTTCGTTCATCAGGATTTCCCGCTTTCTTGCTGATAAAAAAAAAACTTTTTTGTTTGCAGGAGAATATGTCAGCCGATGAAGTGGAGGCCGCGATCCACACGGACTCCAGGCACGCTGACAGGCTCCGGTCGGCGTACGCTAGCAAAGAAACGGATCAATGTGGGCACGTGATCTTCAGGAGGGTCGATTTCTTGGGGAGTCGTAAGAGCTTTGAGATGTTGAAGCGTGTTAGCGGAGATAATAACAGTAACGTTTACGAGCTGCTCATCAGAGCATGACATGTAGCCAAGCCAAAATCGACATTGCTTTTGGGTGTAACTGTAAATCACATAGGGATACTTGGTAAAAAAAATGCTATGTACTATCGATTCTTTTGCAAATCAGTGCTTCTATCTTATGTTACGGGTAGGGGTGAGCACGGTTCGGTTAGTTACACTAGAGATCGATATCGATAATATCGGTTCCACTGTAATGACACTTTTTTACAATTGTCAGATTTAGCTGCATTTGGAATTATAGGATCTTCGCATATTATGAGAAATGTGCTATTATGTAATTAAATTCTATCAATTACATCTGAACATTTTGTGAGACAGAACTTCACAGGGCCAAAAGAATTTCTAAAAGATACAAAATTAAGATACAAGAATGACATATCCTCTCTCTGCTCAGTATATCACAACTCGAAGCAGTCCCGGTTGAGGCTCAGTGTAGTCGAGACCTTCTTCTTCGAGGAGATACCGCTGTACAGCGACGGGAAGGCGGGCAACGGTGCGAGAGCCTCGGGTGTGGTGGCCCGTCCCTACGCATATGTAAACCTGCAGGCGCTGGTCAGCCGATCTCGCCGTGCTCCTCAGCACGACCAACTCATGCTTCAGAACCTGGATCGCCTCGTTCACGTGCAGCCCGTGCAAATCTATCATTCGCTCCTGTCCTCTCCCAATGTCAGGCCCAACCGGGTTCCTGAAATGTAGGTTCGGTTTTTGAGAAATTAAGATATCGATTAAACTCACAAATCATCGTATCTGGGTAGGAATAATTGCAAATGAAGTGGGGTATTCACTACTTGCAACTTTTAGCCCCCTTCTTTGATAATTGCAAAAAAGTGCCCAGAACTTGTTTTTTATTGTACTTCGTATAAATTTGTTTAAACATGACGACTATACCCTCGGAAATTAAAATTTTAAAAAGAATAATCAAAGAACAAAAAATCTAAATTTCCATATCCCTATATGTCTTACTCTGTTTTGTACAAAGAGAAAGAAAATCAAGGGATATGAAAAATTAGATTTTTTGTTCTTCACTTCTTATTTTTAAAATATAAATTGTAAGGGTTAAATCATCGTTTTTTATACAAATGGCAACAAAAGACAAGTTCACGGTACTTTTTTACAACTATCAAAGAAGGCTGCAAGTTTCAAAAAATGAATACCTCAGGGTACTTTTTTGCAATTATCCCTATCTGCATTTCTTCACAATGTCGAACTCATAATTTTTCGGGGAAATTTTCACATTCAGAGAGCGGAGAGTGGAGAAACAAACCTCTGGCGATAGATAGACTCTTGTGCCTTTTCATGAGCTGCCTTCATCTTTATGTTGTGGAGCTGACCTTTCATGCTCAGTTCCTTGGCGAGGGCTTTATTGCCTATCAGGTAAGCTTGTCGAGCCTGTTTGAATACAATAGTTAAGAAGCTTTGATGTGAATATAAATATATAAAATTTATAGAATATTAAGCGATAAAGTAGATATAAATACGAAGAAAAAAAAGCCTCCAATTTTTTGGGTATATCCTTTACGAAGACTTTTGATACCATAACTTGTGATTATTTACAATTACACATATTACCTTTATGAATTGCCCTCAAACACATGAACTTGTACTAAAGTTTCCACGTAGTACGTACACATGACTACCCTTTGAATATCGATGCGTCACTATCGCAGAAACTAGACGGAAACCATAAACATATTCGATTTTTTTTGTTTAAAATATTCCAAAGCTACTCTTTCCCACCGATTACTCTTCCAACTTCATTATGATTCTGTGGAGGATTTCGGGGATGGAATCAAGCTGAAATTGGAAGAGTTAAGCACGAGAATGAGTAGTTTTGGGACATTTTAAAATTCACTCACGTGTAATTCATGTAATGAAAAAATGGATGGTTTCCATCTATTTTGTACGATGATGACCCATCCAAACTCATAAGGGCAGTCATAAGTAGTAGTGGAAATTTTACTACGGGCCATGTCTTTGTGAGCAATTCAAAAGGTAGTTATATGCCATTAACTGCTGATCACAAGAACAGCATGACAAACTATAATAACATACCTGTTCAAAGTATGCATTTCGTACACGGGCATGGTCACGAGCTTCTTCCCGAAGCTCAGAATACAAATTTGCTGCCATCTCAACAAAGTCAGATCAAATATAATGAAAAGAACATACAACATAACAAAATATAGGGATAATTGTAACAAAAAATAAACGGAGCATTCATTTTTTTGCAAGTTAGCCCTCTTCTTTGTTAATAACAAAAAAAGTACTCTAAACCTGTCTTTTTGTTGCAGTAGAAATGACAAATTTACCCTTATATATCGGATTTAAAAACTAATTGAGTAAAAAATAAAAAAATAAAAATTTTCATATCCCTTAATTTTCTTCCACTTTGTACCATACAAAAGAGTACAGAAATTTAAGGGATGAAAATTTGGATTTTTTTTAGTTCTTTAATTACTATATTTTGAAATTTATACAAGTGCAAGAACAAAAAGACAAATTCAGGCCATTTTTGCAATTATCTAAAAAGAGTCATAAATTGCAAAAAAGAATGAATACCTCAGGGTACTTTTTTGCAATTATCCCTAAAATGTATTTATATTATCTGTACGAAATACTACCCACTGCATCTCCAGTTTCAAGCCAAACCGGAGCACCCCGACCCGAACCACGATTCTGCAACCTATTATCACTATAGACACCTCTCCCGTGCCCACTATTGTTGTAAGCGCTAGCCAAAACAAGAGAGCCTCTACTTGAGCCAATGGTGTTATCGCTAGACCCGTTTCTGCTGTACTTCCACATACCGGTGTCCTGAGAGGCCAGCTTCCTCACAGCTGCAGCAAAATCTGTGGCACCACCGCCTCTAGAAGCAGTGCCATTGGACTTGAACATAAGCATGTCATCCTTATCGAATGTTTGATAAGTATTACTATTTTGATGGCCATTTTGACCGTCTGGAACGAGTGCGGGGAAGTCCATGGCACTAAGATTGGGTGCTGAAAAGGTCTTCGAGTTTAGATTCTGACTGTACGCACCACCATCAACTTGTAGCTACAATTTGAAACAAAAAAAATGTATTGTGGAGTGGTCTAGAGATGTAGAAAACTAATTGCATACTCGAGTTAATTTTAGCACAAAAGACTTCGCTTGCTTGAAAACTTGATTCCAAATCCCCATCAATTCAAGCACAAAAGACTTCGCTTGCTTGATAACTCGATTCCAAACCCCCATCAATTCAATAATATGAAGGGATAATCTCACTCGGGTACCATTCTCAACTAACTACCCCTAAGTTTAAAAAGGTTTTGACAACCCCCTTCAGTTTTTTAGTCTCATTTACCCAACTTTGGGGTGTCGAATGGCAAAAATACTCTCATTCAAACAAATAAGGGTATTTTTGTCATTTCATACCCAAAATTGACGAAATTGGGATAAATTTAGACTACAAAACTAGAGCTGTCAAAAACCTTGTATACTTGGGGTAATTCATTAAGGTGAATTATAGCTAATGTGAAAGCACCAATTCAGTAATTCATCACATTGGAATACCCTATAAGGAAGAAAATTAAGGGAGTTGAAAATTCTGGATTTCTTGTTCATTTAATTTAAAACTCCGACGGTAAAACTGTCATTTTGAAACAAAGTATGATCTTCTAAAGGTGAATAGTACATGGCACTTTTTTGTAATTATCCATAGAGCTTTCGAATCTGACTCAAGGTGGTGAGAGAGCTCTCTGACCATCAGGCCAACCCAAGTGAGCCAGACTAAATATGCAATTAATTCTATAAGGACGGAGCATACCTCTAGCTGAGTGAGCATCTCAATAGTCAAGTTCAAGTCACATCCATTGGCAAAGTACACTTCTGCAAGGCTTTCAGCAGCAAAACCCGGAAACTGTAATGCCAAAAACTCCAAAGGGTTCATCTCAGTTTCATCTAAAATCGCATTTTCATTCACAAACCCATCTTTAGATATCCCATTGTACATAAGCCCTTCCATGCCATTTCCAATAACCTGCTCACCATTCACAACTTGCTTGTCCCAAGGCTTACTCGACATATTCATCAAACCGACCGAACTCGGATCTTCACCATAGGTTGAAGAACGATATCCATACTTGCCGGAGAAGCCATGAGATAAATCTCGCTCTTCATCGAAGATATAGCCGCTTGAAAGCTCATTGCCATCTTGCAAGGACAATGCTCCTAATGAGAGGCTCCCAACACCTTGTGGATCATCATCTTCTCCCATGACCTTGAAGTCGGGAGTGATGTCATCGGGGAGCTGGTGGCGCCAGTATTGGTGGGCCTCGTCATCGGAATTGTTTGAAATGGACGATCCTGATCGATCCAGCACTGCTTTACCTGAAGTCCCGGAAGCAGAGAATCGTGTTGTTGCCTCGCCGGAGCTTCCGGATGGTGATCTGAGGGAAAAGGGGATGAACTCTGCTGCATTTGGGTTCAAAGATGTTCCTTTGCTTGGGGAAATCAGTTTGGTGTCATTGATCCCTTTCATGGATAAGCTCATTATTTACCGGTATAGAAGATGTATTCAAGGTGTGTAATGTGAAGATTCTTATAGAAACACTAAATAAGCTTCTAGTGAAGCTTTTTTTACCCAAAGCCTGCAAAAAAAGTTCAGTTACTCATTAAGCCAATAAGTAAACAATTATAACACATTGGCATGTAAGCAGATCAATCCTAGGGATAGTTGCAAAAACTCATGGTGAACTATGCGCGTTTTGCAAATGACATCCCTCGACTATTATTTTTAACGGAAATTGGTCAGGCGACTTCAAATCTTTTTCGGAAATGATAATTTGTTGCCCTTTACATTATAAGTGTTTTTGCAATTTGTAACCCTTAAGTATACACTTTTGCATGGTTACTTTCGACTTTTTGCATAAAAAAAACAACCAGTGGGCTTCGCAATTATCCCTTAAGTCTAGATTCCCATAGGTTTAACTGTATTAATTGCTGAATTAAGCTCAAACAATCAAACCAGTCATTTCACAAAAGATAATCCAAAAAAACATTTACATAATAAGAACACACAAAAGTATCAGTAACCATTAAACATGAACAGATAGATAAACATGGACAATTACACTAAAACTCCAGTAGATAAGATTTCTGACAAAAAAAAAAACAATCCACCCAGAGAAAAAAAAATAAGAACCCATTAACAAGATAAAAGGAAATCCTGAACAACAAAGTCAAATGAAAATTGAATTCACTGAACTAAACCCAACCCATAGAACAAAATAAAAATCCAACCTTTAACCCAGAAAAGAAAAACCCAACAAACCCCCAATTCAATACACACACCAATCAGCTCAATTTCAATAGATCTCAATCAATTCAACGCCATGGAACACAAAAACAATCAAAACCCAGAACTCGGATGGAGATGAAAAAGGAGGATCTGATACCTTTGCGAACCAAATCGAATGGATCCATCGGGGAAGAAGGTGAGAGATCGGATAGAGGAGAAGGGTTAGGGAAGCGTGCGCGCGAAAAAGAGTCACGCTATCTTTATTTTATGTATTGGGCTTCGAGCTGCTCTCGGACCGCTCCTCCGAGTCTCTGTATATATGTCTGCAAGAGGATGATGACTCAGTGTGTACTCTGTTTCTCTATCTAAGATAGGTCTTCGAGCTTTCTCTCTCTACAAGGAGCTGGTTTTGGCTTCGAACCCTTCGGCACCACCATCGGCACCACAGACCACAAGATTATATAACTATAGAGGACAAAAGCCCAACCCTTCGCGATTCGATTGGGCCTTTCTCTCTCCTCCGAGCTTTGTTTCTCTCTCTACCCCTTGGCAAAAATATCCTTGCAATTTTGTATTAGTAACATATTATTATAGGGGTAATATGGCCAACAGTCGACACTAGTGCAGATTTTAATTGTCGTCGTGGTGGTGTCGTTCTCTGATATTTGTTCGGGTCATTTTCGTCTTATAGTCCTAAGGCACGTCGATGTGGGATCAGGTCTTGCAAGCATTCTGCAGCTTTATGGTTGTCGGTAACGAGTGGGTTTCGGAGCGGTGAAGGGATTTGATGTGTTGAATTCGGAAGTTTTCGAGACGATGGACGGTTCTTATTTTGAAAGTCGGTATTGACCCGGTAAACCGCTCATGATAAGTCTTTATATGTGTGGGTTATATTTATATGAGCATGTAAAAAGAATTAATCACCCCCTCTAAAATGAATATATGATTAAGGGGAGTGCTCGAGTCGATATCTTTAAATTAACAAACAATATATCATATCTTCTTCGAAGAGGCTTGTAAATTCCTGAAGGAAAACAGAAAAGTCTCCTAGTTAGGCATGAGATCATGTTACATATTCTCGAATGTCCAGCCCGGTAGGTCAGACAGAGGGGACGCGAGCTTCCAACTCTGAGGATACGTTGGTGCGTTAGGCAGGAAATCATGTGTCGGGATGAGAGATGTATAGGGCGCAACGGCCTAAAACCCAATGGGATGTTGAGACGGACCGGGTTACAGGGGGGGATCTTGAGGTCGAATGGGTTCCGAACAGTCCCGACGGACCTCTGGCATAGATTGGGGACCTATTCCGTCATTAAGGACATGTCAAAACGAGGGACCAATGGGATGTCCGTCCGCTGTCTCCGGGGCATGCAACGTCGAGATGTCCTATGCAACCACAAAGGAAACAAAAACAGGGGAGTCTCTCATATTCAGTCGAGC
>JAYMSV010002325.1:0-11245 GCA_036897745.1 Erodium moschatum
CCGCGTGGACTTTCTTCCAGTACATGTCGTTCCTCTGGTTCTTCCCTGCGATGCTATCCATCGAATTGTTGAGCCATGACTTTGCCAACCGCTCCTCCTTGCCGACGCCCCATTTCAGCCGCGGACCTGTCGTCGTTGCAGATGTCGGGTTCTTCCCCTTTCTTCTCGATCCCTAGGCCAAAGCAGATTGGGTAGGTTGCTCGTTGGGGAATTGCGACTATGGCCATTGGGAATGTTGGAGCGGGTTGAATTGCGATGGGACGGAATCGTTGGATTGTAGGAGGGAGGTGTAGGATTCGAGATGATAATTGAACTCTTCTTCAATATGATGAGACACCTCGTCCACATCCAACGACTCCGTGATGAAATTCAAATTCGATTGGTCACCATTGTGAAGCAACGTAGGAAAAATAAAAGAGAAGAAGAGAAGAGAACAAGTGTAAGAGAAAAGGTGTGAGTTTTTGGTTTGGGGTCAAATTGTATATATAGAGAAAATTAGTTTTTTTTTTTTTAAATTTCGCTGTCACGTGGCATTGGGCCACCGACTACCCGTTGGGGACTAGCCGGCGTAGTGTGCCGTTGCAGCGTACTGACATGACTTGCTGCGTTGGCACCCAATCAGCGGTTACTACCACGGGTAGTCGTTGCAGCAAGCCGTGGCACAGCTTGCGCCGACACCCATACCACGACCTTGAGCCCCGCGCTGGAGATGCTCTAAGTATGAATAAAACTTTAAGTATTTTTTCGTTTGTGAATAATATTTTAGGGTAGTTTTGACAATTAACCATTTAAATATATTAATTTAAATTAAAAATGGACTGTCAAATGGTGTAAGTGTAACTCAATATTTCACCCAAATTGAGGCTCGAGCTCTGTCCCCTCAAGTATTTTTGAGAAAATTGATACGTGTTGTGGGCTGGGCATCCTTGCAAACAGTTCTCGCGCAAGAGTAATTTTCTGTTGCATTCCGAAACTCTCCTCCGCTACCGCTTTTGGAGTTTGATGAGACCTTTCGCCGCTTTCAATGAGGAATGTCTTTGCGATTCTCCACCGTCACCGCCGTGCGACCTTGCTATCATCGAGTACTGCCCTCTCTTTCAATCACTCCCTTTCTCAGCTTTTCATGTCTCATAGAACCTGTTTGGCTTCTCGTAAAATGGTGGAAAAACATATTTCTTAGAGTATCAATTTGCTTTTACAGAAGCTACTTCTAAGAAAATTACGTTATGTTTATTTTATTTGTTATCGTTCGGCTGCATCTCAATTTCCCTCGTTTACATAAAAACTGCGAAATAGTGTTAATTTATGTGAAATGCAGAGCTTGACATTGATTGCACAACCATGAAATTTACCTTTTAGCTCTATTTTAGAAATGGGTATATGGGGGTTAATTAACAATGTTAACTTCTTTACACAAGGCTTCATTCTCTTCCCTTGGATGTTTGTCCACGCTTTTGAGCATTGATGTCTCTAATTAACAGCTAAGGAATCTGGTTATTCTTGCAGCTTCGTACCATGACGGTACCATTGAAGCCATCTTGCGGAGATGTGTATCTTTGGGGGCACATAAAGATACAGAAACAACGGGAAGACAGTATTTTTTGGGTCCATCACACTTTTTGCAACATAATTCGTAAGTAGATGGCTTCGTTAGTTGCCCCTTTCTTTCTTCACCAAGTATTTGTTTTGGTGGAAAAATTACCAGTTCTAGGTGCATTTCAGAAATGCTGTTTGCTACTGCTTAACACGCTTGTCCTGGGCCCAGTACAACTATATTAATTCAAAAGCTCTATATGGTTGTTGCACTTAATCTTAGGGGTTTTGGTGCAGATTTTCTACAGGCTACTCCAGTGTTCATGGTGAAAGACCATCATCGGAGTACGCAAAGTTGAGGAAGGAGTCTCTTGAAAGTGAATTTGGGGTTACTCTTGGAACTCATAGCTCTAGAAGTGCTCATGTTTTCCGTTTCGGCCCCTTTTTTGCATTGTATAGGGCAGCAGTTATCTCATTCCATGTTTTGACGTTAACAATATGGCAATTCTTTCTTAAGGACATAAACAAGCGCGCTGTCAAGGTGATATACATATTTTTATCTCCTTTTTGCATAATTTTTTCTCTAATACATGTTTAGAGTTATACTTTTATGTCAAGCCCGCACAATTGATATTAATTTATCTCATAGGGTCCTGATTAGTATTCCTATTATTTCTAGTTTAAAATCCATTTTTACTTGTTTGAGATTCACAATTTTATTAATTAAACATATAACATACAAGAACTGATTTATTTCCGAATAGTGATGTTATTCTAAATTGTATTGCATGAAGTACAAAGATTATTTCAATGAGTTTATTGACCTGGGTTATTTTCTTTCCAGTACTGCAAATAAGGTTTCCAGGTAAAATTTAATGTAGGAAGGCTTCTAAGATACTATTGGGCTTAGGATTTTTAATGAGTCTAATAGGGGGTTACATGCTTGGGCTTGCACAGATAGTATCTGGGAGAGACAAAAAAACATAGATAATTGCACCATCTAAAAGAACGTTACAGCTGCAGGGGCTTGTTTATTCTCGGCATATAACGTTACAAGTCAATTTTGGCTGAATGAATCATCTTGATGCGTAGAAAAAGCACTTATATGATTATATTGGGTTATTGTTGTTTAGCTCAGAAGTCAGAAGTAATTATTGCCCATGACTCCATGCTATATGATTACTTTTCTTACTAAAAAAGAGAGAATGTTTAACGGTCCATAATTTATGCTAATTTTCATTACTGTACTGCAGTTTCGTGAAACTCTTATCCGCTTGGGGCCCTTCTATATCAAGGCAAGCCATTATCTATGTTTTGAATTATTGTTTACTCTTTTTTATATTTAAACTTACAATCTTCTTGCATTTGCAGATCCTTTTTAAATTGATTTATGATAGATATATTATTTTAGAAGTCATTCTCATTGTTATCAATTCATGATTTGACTTTTGTAAAAATCTTACAGGTTTGTAACATGTTGCTCCGTACTTTTATTTTTTACTTGTCTTATGCTATCATGTCTGCATTTCAAGCTTAAGGTTTCTAGTGCATCAATTTTCAAATGTTTTGTTAAGATGCCCATGTATTCGTATGGTTTTTTTTTTTATCAACAATTGTGAGTTCCCGAGGTTTGAACTCAAGACCCCACTTTTGTAGAAGCAAGATCTTTACCACTTGGCCCAACTAATGTTAGTTCATGTATCTAATATCTATATGTTATTTGAGGTTCTATGTTCATTTATATGCTTTTTACCTGATATTTAGAATTTCCAGTTCTTTTAATAGAGAGAAAATTTATGTCACTGTTTCCTCTATGAATTGTTAAAGGATGAAATATAGCATAAGCATCCATCTTTTGTATTTGCAGTGTTGATGATGCTTCATATATAACATGCCAGTACTGATAGGGTTTATATAATTGCCACTTTAAAAGTCGGCTTGGTTGGTTAGGAATTTCTCTAGCAGCATTTAACTCAAGATATGCAACTTTCTTATTTGTTAATCCTATTGTGTGATGTTTATTGCACTTTGAAGTCGCATGAAGTCATATTAATGATTCCTTTTGACAGAGTTAAAACAATTATATCAGCATGGTTAAACTCACAGCCTTAATCTGCCCTTTTGATGAATTTGCAGCTAGGACAGGCTCTGAGCACGAGACCAGATGTACTGCCATCAGTGTATTGCCAAGAGCTAGCAAAGTTACAGGTACATTTTATTGCTTTCCATAATTCACGGATATGCTGATATTGCTCTGCATCCAAAATTTTCAGTTGAAATTGGATTTCCCTTACAATTTTATTTATTGTACTGTGCTGATGTTGGAAACTATTGTATATGGTAGGACCAAATACCCCCATTTCCAACTCGTGATGCCATTGAATCCATAGAAACTCAACTGGGTGTTCCTATGTCACAAATTTTTGCTGATATAAGCCCAGAGCCCATTGCAGCTGCATCCTTAGGTCAGGTGTATAAAGGTTCGAGAATCTCTTCCCTGTTAAGAAAATAATGTATTTTGGCCATATTAATTACATTTTCTTTCCACCTCTCTATGAATTTGTACAAAATCATTATTTTATCAAGAAATTGAGTTAAATGTGTTCTTTTGTTACTTCAAGTATTGCAGCTCACTTGCATTCTGGAGAGCTGGTAGCCGTTAAAGTACAGAGGCCTGGTATGTCAATTTCTTTGACCCTTGATGCCCTTTTATTCAATATGATTGGAGGTCAGTTGAAACGGTTTGCCAGGGCCCGCCAGGACTTGTTAGTAGCAGTAAATGAGATGGTAAGATTCCTCTATTTGATTAATATATTTTTGCGCTTATGTCAATCAATTTCTGCTTTATTTGGAAACAGAGTCTATCTTCTTATGAATTGTGAACTAGATACCTGCTGTAGAGAAGCCACAATAGCGAATATATACCTTCAAAAAGAATTTTCTGCTACATTAAATCCTTTTATTTTTCTCTTGAAACTGAGTGACAGACTGTCCTTCATAGTTTTCTTTGGTTAGGAAAGTGGGGCTGAGTCATCAGAGTCAGTGCTAGTAGAATGTTCAGATGGCACTCCATCAATTCCTTGAGTAGACTATTGGACTTTCTTATCTGCAGCTCATATTATTTGTTAGAATAATCGAGTTTTCGTGGAGGGGGTGTCTTTTTAGTGGTATGTGGGACACTTAATTGATAATTGTTTCCAGATGGTAGTGCATAATATTTATTTAGAAGCTTGTACAATTATGGGATCATTGATAACCAAATTCAAAGGAAAGTTCCCATTAACAATTATATGGAATTTTTCATTGAAGACAGCAAGTATTCCCTTGCTACCCAGCCATCTTAAATGCATGAAAACAAGTTTCTGATAGGAACGCAAATGACTAAGAACTACGGGATTATGGGTCTCTTCTGTTCTGCCTTTTGGTCTGGAGTGCTTTGCTCCCTTTTCGGGATCTCACTCTCTTTTAATGTTATGGTTGCCAAAAAAAAGAAAAAAAGAACTACAGGATGCACAAAGTGCAATTGCCCTTGTCATTTAATCAAAGTAACTTTCTTATTGGCTATTTTCTTATTAAGATTCTGTATGTACTTCCTAATGGTTGTATTTGGGGGTAATCTTGTTTTTACAGGTTAGACACATGTTTGATGAAACAGATTACATCCTCGAGGGACAAAATGCTGAGCGCTTTGCAACTCTCTATTCTTTCTACCCGTGTAAGTAATGTCCCTCTGTTCTTGGCAATTATAAGTTAATGTTATCCCCTCCGTCCCAAAATAAGTGTACCAACAATATCTTGCCATAAATTAGTTATGCCAACCTGAGTAGAGGAACATGAGAGTGCATGAGGTTAAATGATGAAAAAATGAATTCTTCATTTTTGCAAATAGTCACATGGGATACTTATATTTGGACAAAGGAATTAGTAGTTTCATAAAATGTATGTGGTGGTTTGGTTTGTATCAAATGCAAGAAAATGCCATCTCGACTTGTTCTGTGTATAGCTTGTATGTGAAACACTATCTTATTTATCTTCTAAAACATCTAAAATTGATTAGTTTTTCCTGTATCATTAATTTGTTTCATGGAAAAAGAATCAGGTCTAAAATAGAAGTGGTTTACAAGAGTGTTTCACGGGAGAGAATAATTAGGTTTGGAATGTAGTTTGTGAGGGACAAACTTGTGCCCAATTTGAACGCTTCGGTTGTTTCTTAGAAAGCTGGTATCAGACAGCTATCATTTATTTATTTTAATTTTGATGTTCAAGAAAATTGTATTTGTATCTTCCTCGTGTATGAATAAGACTGAATCTTTTCATTTCCTAAAAAGAATCCTTCATCAGTGTTTTGAACGACCGATTTTTTTTCAACCTTGAACTGGAATGCTATCTTCAGGTCTACTGCAAAGTGAACCTGAATGCCGGCACTATCATTTTCTTTATTTATATATGCACTTCATTACGTGATATTGCATTCTGGTTCTTGAAATAAAAATTTGACCCTTTGGTCCAGTGTTACTTTTGTATGTTTAAAAACTCAACTGATTAAAAGATGAGGACGAAATCTTGGAAGTCAAAGACACGTGACACTGAAGATAGTCCAATAATGAACCAAAGAGAAAAGGCTAGGCAGAACTTGGATATCTTGGTGAGCTTTTTCTTGTCATTTAATGATAGTAATTGGCTTATAAAAAAAGTCCTCTATGAGTGTCTCGTGCATATCAAATAAGTGGCAGTATTCATCTCATGATGGACTGTCATTGAAGATCACTATCTCCTGATTTAGTCTAATTAGGGTTTATTATTCATCCATTCTTATGAGGATGTGAACTCGATTGATGAAGCCTTGCCTCCGGTGGAAGGGGTGTCAGAGAGGTAGGGGTATATTCTTGAATCGAAAAGATTAAGCTTTAGTTGGCTGATGACAAAGCTGGCTGTAGGGTAGTGTGAAGAGGGTTGATGTAATTAATAATTTTTATTTCTGCTTCCAGTTTAAACTTCATATGCAAGGAAGTTAAGGGTAAATCCTAAAGGTCTATGAAGAGAGTACATGTGTTAGGAGCTTTGATAACGGGTAGCGGTTACAAAATAATAAATAGCTGCATTATAGGTCATTTATGCAGCAACTCTTCATTTTTGGCTTTCAATAGGGGTCTTTTCATATTCCATAGGCTGTGTGTGACAGAAGAAATGTATCATGGAGAGTTTTTAGTAGCTAATTAGTTTACTGTAAGTTGTGTGGATGCAAAGAAGGGTTACCAGGTCTTAAACCCAGGACCATAATAACATGACAGAAAAAAGAGAAGCAAGAATATTTAGCTTAACCAGACACAAATGGGCCGAACCACAGTAAAAACTTGCATAAATGACAAGAATAAGCTACCAACCTTTCTCTGTCAATGTTTTATGTGTGCACAAGCATGTATGTTTTGATCACCATCTCATACTATTAACTTTATCAGTTACATTGATATGTACCTTTTCCGTAAGTAATTGGGTCCATGAAAAGAAGATAATCTTTCTATTTTCCTAACAGATGGTGATCAGGAGAGTGTTGATAAAGCCACTGAAAAGAGATCAAGCTCTGTTAAAGTTCCAAAAATATATTGGGACCTTACACGTAAGTCTATCCTTACAATGGAATGGATAGATGGAATTAAGCTCACTGATGAAATTGGCTTGAAGAAGGCAAATCTAAACAGGAAGGAGCTTATTGATCAGGTACCGGACCGAAATATTTTGTCAGACAACAATGTAGCAAATGTTTGTGAACTATCATTCTGTTTCTATTGGCACAAGCATCCAATTTTACTTATTTATAGTAAGACACAAAAATTCCTCAGATTCTTAACATTTGGCTTTGTAGGGACTATACTGTTCTTTGAAACAATTGCTTGAAGTAGGATTTTTTCATGCGGATCCACATCCAGGGAACCTTGTTGCTACTAAAAATGGCAATCTTGCATATTTTGACTTTGGAATGATGGGCGATATTCCTCGCCACTTCCGTGTGGGTCTTATTCAAGTGGTAAGATTTATTATATGAGATTTCAAGAGGATGCAACTCTAACTTAAAGTTTTGGATATAGCGTTATTTATAGTTTCATGTGGATAGTTCCTCGTTCATGCCATTTTGTTAGTGCTAAGACTATATATGAGTTTATGTATTCACCCAGCAAGGATTGGTATATGCAGACATTTCTATTTAAAATATGTGGCGTGGAGACTGGAGAGTATAATTTATTGTACTTTTCTTTAGTGAACACTATAAGTTATAAATGAACTGAAGAGTTTAATTCAAACTGCAAATTCACCAGACGGTGGTGATAGAAGAAGTGTGTTTGATTTGGCAGAAGACTGTCTTTCCAAGCAAAATAACTATTTTGAAAAGGCTGTTGTTGGAAACTTATCAGGCCATTACCCTATAGAATCATCAATTTTACATAAAAAAGACAAACAAACTAGTACATTAGTGATAGTGATCTTACTTGAAAATTGGAATTTCTAAGCTGGTGACATTATTTATTTGGTATTTAGTATGTCAAGTTGGCAATATAAGTTAAAAGTGTACTGCCATGTTTAGATATGTATAGAAATACCAAACCACTCTCTGTGGTGCTTTTTTGGTCAAGTGACTTTTTAAACATATGAATCCTTGTGAATTTTCGAATTGAGCTGTATTTCTAGCCAAACTAAACTGTCAAGCAAGTGGGACATAATGTACGATACATGTAATTCAGTTGTACTTTCTGGTTTCTTGCTGTGCAGTTTGTCTGCAATTATTTATATTTTGATAATTTGTTCTTGTAAGCTTTGGCAGAATGTTGATGTACAGTCTTCTATGTATCTAACGATAACAGTTGCTGGCTGGGTGACAGGTTTGCATTTTTTTTTTTGTTGTTATTTTATGTAAATTCTTTTCTTTCAGCTAGTGCACTATGTTAACCGTGACTCTCTGGGTTTGGCAAATGACTTTCTTTCTTTGGGGTTTATTCCTGAAGGAGCTGATATACAATCAGTTTCAGAAGCACTAGCAGCAGCCTTTAGTGATGAAAAAAGACAATCTCAAGATTTCCAGGTTCACACTCTATGATGGGAGCGAATTTTATGCGTTCATTTTTAATTTGATGTCAAGTTATGAAAATCAAGACCCAACAAAACTTGGAGGGGGTTGAATAACTAACATAGTAACATGTACTTATTTCAGGCCATTAAGATCTTGGTTTGTTCCATTTTGGAACTCTCCCTTCCAAAATATAAAATATAAAATGTATTTGCTTGCTGATAAAAAAAATGTCTTGAGTTTCTTGTGAATTAAATATGCTAATTATGTCTTGCATTTTATCAGGGTATAATGAACCAGCTATATGACATCATGTATGAATTTAACTTCTCCCTTCCCCCGGACTATGCCCTGGTGATAAGAGCTCTAGGATCACTGGAGGGTACTGCAAAAGCTCTGGATCCAGATTTCAGAGTTATTGAGAGTGCATATCCATTTGTTATTGGGAGACTGTTAGCAGATCCAAATCCTGATATGAGGAAAATTTTGAGGGAACTTCTCATTCGAAATAATGGATCCATTAGGTGGAATCGGCTAGAGCGTCTGGTATGTTGTTTCTTACATGCAATTTTTTTCTCTGAATTGTCAATTCTGGGTAATCTTAATGAAAAGGCCTTTGGTTCCTTTGTCATGATGTGTGCTTCATAATATAGTTCTGTCAACTTTCCGAGACCAATAGCAAAATATCAACATGATAATGAGATGCTTCTGGGGCATGTATGATTTCTGTATCGTCATGTACACGTTTAGCAAGATTGTGCCTTCCTCAATTTAAAGTGTGCTCTCTCGAGTACTTCATTTTGGCATACATTTTGTTGAGTTAACTTTGCACGTAATTATATCTTCATCTGCTTAGAAGCACATTGTTATTCAAAAGGTGTCTCTTTCTTGTTTCAGATAGCAGCAATATCAGAACAAGCATCTGAATCAAGTGAGGAACGTGCAAACTCCAGGGCGTTTTCAGCAAGTTCCTTGGAATGGAAGTCATTTGACATGCGTGCTGTTGTTTCAGCAACTGAAGATCTTTTCCACTTCATTCTGTCTGACAAAGGCCTGAGGGTTCGTGTCTTCCTTCTTCGAGATATTATAAAAGCAGCTGATATATTCCTGCAGGATGAAGCCTGCATACTCAATGAGAAGATTGAACCAAGACTGACATTAGAATCAGAGGTTTGTCTAAATTGATTTAAGGGATAATTGCAAAAAGGTACCCTAAGGTATTCACATTTTGCAAAGTGTTACCTTCTTTGTTAATTGCAAAATAAAAGTGTACTGAACTTACCTTTTTGTTGTACTTTATGTAAATTTGTTTCAAAATGACGATTTCACCCTTGAAATTTTATATTTTAAAAATAATTAAAAAATTCATAATCTTCACCTCCATTAGTTTTCTTCTTCTTTGGATGTACAAAGAGGAAGAAAACCAAGGAAGATCAAAATTCTGGATTTTCTTATTTTATACTTACTACTTTTAAAGGGTAAAATCGTCATTTTGAATTCTTTTTACGCAAAGTACAACAAAAAAGCAAGTTCAGGGTACTTTTTTGCAATTATTAAAGAATAGGGTTGCGATTCGCAGAATGTGAATACCTCAGGGTACTTTTTCGCAATTATCCCTTGATTTTATAAAATGTGATACTTTCTATGGTGTCCGTGTCTTGTACTATGTTTCATTAAACTTAAACTGCAGGAGCTTAATGCAATCACAAGGGTAGTTAATGGCTTTCGATACTTTCGGCAAGCTATAAAATTGGCCCCTGAGGTGTGGACGGCAATGTTTGTAAGACTATCATTGAAGCCTGAGGTACATAGATTCACTGTGGACATTGTTTCAGCGTTACTTCAGCATTTCAGCCGTAGATTCCCCGAAACTTCTTGGGTATGTATGTCGAGACTACTGCACAAGCTATTTAGACAATGACTAATACCTTATCATTATCAGTTTTCGGGAATTATAGCAAAACAAGAGATTCGTTTTGTTCATGTATGTATCATCATATTATATTATGAAATGTACAGACTCAAATGACAGAAAAATAGTTATCAGACTTCAACTGATTCAAGTACAGACTAATGTTTCTGCGATCTTCTCAATTTCCAGCAGTCTGATGCTTCACTGTCTAGAATCCCTATCATTGTCATCTTTATGTACACGGTTTGTTTTTTTTGGAAAGCTAGCATGTATTAAAGTCAATGGGTTTTAAGAAATAAAACCCCAAGAAAGAGAACAAAGTCCCCTCAAACATCCTAATGGAAGCCTCGACCAAACACTGTCTAGGACCTCAAGGTGCCTAAATAGTAATACCACCATAAAAGGCTTAGATCTCAAGTTACCTAAATATCTTAGGTTCCAAGCTACCCACACCCATTAAGATACCCACCAGAATAATAGACTAAACCAGCAACCACTTACATAAACCAATCTCAAACTAGGGAACGGTTTAATTAACTAAGAAGAAGTAACATCAGAAACAAGAAAAAAGTTATGCGCAATTATTGCTCTGCTAGGGTTTCAAGACAACTAGCAGGGACGATGGCTTCCCACGACGGCACCGTCCTATCTCCCGGGCTAGACCCGGTCATCTCTCGTCTTCATGGCGTAGTACTGCTCCTCCCTCTCCCCGAATTCTCCACCAGAACTCCCCACACGAC
>JAYMSV010002326.1:0-11245 GCA_036897745.1 Erodium moschatum
GGATAGATGTGAGGGCTCTGAGTTGGTAAGGTGTGTTTAAAACCATCTGATTTGACAGTAGACAGACTAATACTTGATGGTGGCGGAACCACCTTGGACGAGATAGTTGAGAAGTAGCAACCCAACTATCCCTCTGTTGGTAATCCTTCGGATGGGCAAGGGAGCTTCGTTCCATTTGCTTATTACACCATTACCCTGAAAAACCTGGTTGCGTGGCATTTCCAATACGGAAACCCATCTGCTAGTTCATATCGCCAATAAGGATCTCGGCGACGCAGAACCAAACTGAAACCCGAAAATTCTCATTTTACGTTTGGGGAATGAGTCGTGTTTCCCTCGCCACAAAAAATAACGATCCGCAAGTTAGGCTCGCGATCTGCGTAGGATTGAGCCCTAACCGTCGTTGGGTCTTAATCCTTGCGCTGCTCCTACCTGATTCATCATCGGGGTATTGGCGCCAGAAAAGTATTGATCTATGTCATAATCATCTACTCTGTGATGAGGACCTTCTGTGTCACATTGTCGCATGTAGGCCAAGGGGACCCGAGCAAGGATCCCCACAACGAAAAGGACTCCCAACCCCGTTCCACCGCAACCATAAGAGGTGGCCACACATCGCGTGTGAGATTTCTAGTGTCGATCATGCTTACCAGGGATGTTGTCGTTGCCGCCTCGATGACCCTTTCCTTACCACGACACAAGGGTTGTCGATCACCAGCATCACTGCCATCGTAGTCCATAGTCGCACTTCTTGTGATGTCGTCGCAGGATATTCGTGAACTAGGTGGCGCCTATTTCGCAACCCTTATTGTGAAACCCTTATTCGTGAACTGGGCGTCGCCGGCTATTCATGAATTGGGCGTCGTCTGAGGGTGATAGGCTCTGTTCCATATGTGTCGTCACAGCCACTGATTAGAGCCGAAACCTAAGATTTGACATCGCTACCCTTTTCACAGAAAGAGATCTCTTTGATAGTTCATTTTCAATATAATAATAAAAAAACAAGTAACATATACTATCATATTGTCGGTCATCCATTAGATATTCTATTTGATTTTTCAAGTTAATTAATCTTGTAATATTCCACATAATTACAATAACATTTCGTTTCAACCGATTCAAAAATAAATATTCAAACGGATTCTTTTCTTATATATATATGGTCAAAATATATTATTTTGACTTTCCGAAATGAATAATATTATTAATTTAATATCAAACAAGACATATCAACTCAAACTCAAACTCAAACTCGTTTAATAATTTCGATCTTCAAAATACAAGTTCAATCCGAACTTTAATTATAATCAACCCGATTCCAACTAAACATACTTGTTTACAGCTAGAAAATTTAAAAAACAATGGAGGGTGTTGTGGCCTCGGTACACGTAGCTCCGTCCTTGCAGTGATTTTGGAACCCACTAAAATTCTTTGTTCTGTTTACAAGAATAAAAATGATGAGCGGAAGCTTCACAAACGAACTCAAATTTCAATGCACAATCCAATTCCAAAACACTTGGGTTTGCTTTCTTCGAAAAGTGTCACAAAATAACAACACCATTGAAAACAAACTCCAAAACCACGTACGTAGACACGTGTCATAGTCGAGGCCAAGCCGCCGCACAGTTCTCGGATGCAAACCCGTAACGAGGAACACGTGTAAAGAAACGGCCACGTGGCAGAAACACGAGGCCAGAGTCGTGCTAGGGTGAAAAGAAGGAGAGACCATCAATCACCCTCACCCTCAGCCTTAGCCTCACCACACTATCTTAGTCTCTGTTCCTAATTAGCAATTTGCTCTGCTCCTTCTTCCTCCTCTGTCCGTTTCTCTGTGTAAAAGAAGCCAAGAACACAAGTCTCTTTCCACAGGTGATTTCTGGGTTTTGCTTCTTTTCCTCTCATTTTTCAGATATTTTTTTTATTTGACTGTTTCAGCCGATCCTAATTTTGAACTGGTCAAGGGTTCGCATTTATCTGTGCTGTCGATTAGGCTCTACTCTTCTTGCTGCTGAAGTAATACATAGCTTATAGAATCTGATTTAGAGGCACGTTTTGTTTCTGTTTCTCTTCTTCCGCATTCATGTTTGTAGCATTCGGAAGACTCTTTCCGATTTCCGCACAATTTTTATATTGCTTTTCTGATTTTATACTTCACTAATCATTATCTGGACGCAGCCACTTATCTATTTCACTCATCTCTTTCACACGATTGTTGTTGTGCTTGTTTTTCTGACGTGTTTTCTTTGTTTTTAAACAATTGTATCTCTATCTGTGTGTGTTCATAATCCAGATGGTGGCAGGCTGTATCTCTTGCCCACCTAATATAACCCAAACCTGAACAACAACAACAACAACCACAACTACAGAAACTAAGTGTATTGTTTGTGGGGAAGATGGCTACTTACAGCTACGAGCCTTACTTTGATCCCGATTTCGAATCGCTCATCGAACGAATTTACCCACCAAGGTACCCACTTCATATACCACTTTGCTTGTATGCTTCTCTGAGGTTGATCATTTGTCAATGCTGAGCTGTTCTGTTTGGTTTTGGGGTTTCAGGGTTTGCATCGATAATGATTCATGTGCAGAATGTACCCTTGTCAAGGTAAGAATTTGGTTTCTGCAATCTTCCTATGAAAATTCAACATGGAATCTATGAAGTTCTTTCTTTATTTTGGAGGTGGTTACAGATCGATGTTCTTTGAATTCTGAATGTGGATGTTTTTTTGTTTGTCGTCTCTCAAGAACCTGGTTAAAGTTCAATGCAACTTGTGAATATTCAAAGAGATAGCTCTATAGTCCTAGAAAATTTCTGGATGTTGATGTTGGTGCTGTGATTCTCTAGTAATTGGTTAGTTATGTCTGCATATCTTAATTCTGTGTTAGGCTTCTACAGAATAAACCCATCAATTCCACATGCCCACTTGAGATTAAACAATTCACCTTTGCATATAATATGTTAAAGATGCCAGATATCCATTCGGTGGGTGGGCATGAGTCACTAAGGTTCCCCAAAGGGGGAGGCCACGAAAATGTATCTAAAGGATCCCAGGTGTTAAGAACGGATAAAGTTTCTCTATTTTTGAATTGTGTACTGAAGGTTGTCCTAGTAGGATTGTAGAAATAGGTTGGAGACCACAAGGAATATCTGCAAAAACATACTTTGTTAGTAATGGCGATCTATTTCATTACATCTAATGTTGTGTTGGGTAGAGGTTTTATTCAAGTTGATGTTCTGGCAGAGCACCGTCTCATTTATGATAACCATATACTCCTTTACTGAAAGTAACTATCTCATTGTGATGGCAACCAAATAACATGACGGAATCTAGTTGCATACAAAACTGTGAAATAAAACAATTCCCAAATAACCCCCCAAAAAAATCCTAACATCTTATAGGGTTGGGGGCTAAATAGTAAATCTTTACCATATGCCTTCCCATTCTAGTTCAATGGCAAACCAGTAGAGTCCCACGAGCTTATTTAAGTTCAAAGTTAGAGAGGGGGGGGGGACCAAATTTCAATTGAGAAATTGACCAGTGACTGCGAAGAAATCTGTGGCTCTTATACCAGTCTAATGAACTTTACATTTTACAGGTGGACAGTGCAAACAAGCATGGGATCTTGCTGGAGATGGTCCAAGTTCTAACAGATCTGGACCTTGTCATCTCCAAATCATACATTTCCTCAGACGGTGGTTGGTTCATGGATGGTGAGCCTCTGCCTTGATCTCCATCATTGTTTGCACAGTCTTCCACATTTTTGTGCCAAGCAGTGTGATGTTTAAGAATCACGAGCCATACTGTATGACCTACACATGACTTACCGTGGGCAATACAATACAAATTGTGTGTATTGTATTGTGCTTGACACTCTCATGTGCTTCTTTCTTATTGTGGCCATGGTTTTGCAGTGTTCCATGTGACAGACCAACTTGGCAACAAACTCCCTGACGAAAGCCTCATACTTTACATTGAGCAGGTCTCTTTCTTTCCCTCTAGTGACACTTAATTGTTTGTCTTATACACACATCTTGCTCATATGTATTATATATGAAAGAAATGTAATAAAAGTAAGTGATGAAAACAGGCCCTTTCTGCAAGTAGAGGGATGCCACACACACGCTTGGGAAGAAACGTAAGATCTTGGTACATGCCAACTGAGCACACAGCATTGGAGATGACTGGGACGAACCGACCTGGTTTCATGTCTGAGATATTAGCTGTGCTTGTCGACTTGGGATGCAATGTAACTGGTACGGTGGCATGGACTCATAACACCCGCCTGGCCTGCATAATCTACATGGAGGATGGGGTGGAGGGCAGGCCAGTTACGGACCAGAAACAGCTGGCACGAATAGAGGAGCGGCTTGAGATTGTAGTGGATGCCCACCATGTGAAGGGAGAGAAGAGCAGTGTGAGGTTGACCGCCCCACCTGCAAGCCCCGTGCATACAGAGAGGAGGCTGCACCAGTTGATGTATGCAGACAGGGACTACGAGAAATGTGGTGGTTGTCTCTGTGGTGGTGGGTTCAGGAAAGGTTGTGGAGGGATTCATGTGTCTGTGGAAAGCTGCAATGAGAGAGGCTACTCTGTTGTGAATGTGAGGTGTAGAGATCGTCCCAAATTGTTGTTTGACACTGTGTGTGCGCTGACTGAGATGGAGTACGTGGTGTTTCATGCTGCAGTTGGCTCAAAGGGGTTCATGGCTGATCAGGTATTATTCATTACTACTACTTGTGCTAAATGTGGTTATTACGAGCTAAATACGACAATGATTGGGTTTTGCAGGAGTACTTCATTAGGCACAAGGATGGTTGCACCTTGGGATCTGAGAAAGAGCGACAGAGCTTGACCAACAGCTTGATATCTGCCATAGAGAGGAGGGTTTCTCATGTAAGAATCTTTAAACACTGTTTGTCATGTGGGATTTGAGTGTTTCATTTACTCATGTTTCCTATGTGTTTAGGGATTGAGGCTGGATATATGCACTGAGAACAGAATGGGACAGCTCTCAGATGTAACAAGGATCTTGCACAAAAATGGGCTATCGATAACAAGGGCTGAAGTTGAAACTAGAGGTGAAAGATCAGTGGGGTCGTTTTATGTTGCGGACACCTCAGGTCATGAGGTCTGCACCAAGACAATTGAGATGGTAAGAGAAGAGATAGGAGGGTCTGTACTGGTGGTGAAGCAGCATGGACCGTTGTCTCAATCGAGCAAGAGCAAGGTTCTCCTACAAGATGATAGGCCAAGATTCTCATTAGGAAGCCTATTTTGGTCCCAGATAGAGCGTTTTTCTAGCAATTTTGGACCCATTCGACATTAAGGAAGCTTGCTATTCTGTAAATAAGTTGTTGTACATAGAATATTGAATCTAATAGCTGGCAATAAGACATCTATCGTGAAGTTCTTATTCAGAGAACAGTGAATCTGATAGCTAGGAATAAATAACCCATTGAAATTAGAATTTAGTACCAAGTCTGGAATGAAGATCAGCATCCTGCAGATGAGTATCATATTGCAAAATCCCAGGTTCAATCATATTGCACCAAATCCCTTGCCTGAGGGTTCAATAGAACTCATTGTCATGTCCAGATTAGCTTGTAAGAGGTTGCAGCACATTTGCTTTAAAAATACAAACCATACAAGCATAGATAACTAGTTTTATTGAATATTTTAACGGGAAGATGAAACAAACATTCAGTTACTTCCAGCAATAACATGCAATTCTATATTCGAATGATGACATTAGTTCATGAGGTAGTACTGAATTTACACATAAAAGTACACTCCATATGATCCAATATAAGATGAAGCTTTATGTACAAGCATACGGTCTTCCAGAGCCTAATGTAGACTGGGAAATCATGCCCCACTATTCACAATGAGAAAAACAAGTAAACAAGGCAAAGCAAATAAACCCATGAGGATCAATTGTATCATCAAATGACATCAATGTCATCCACATCAAGCCAGTCATTAGATTCCTTGTTTTCAGGGCTAGGAGAATTTACCTGCTCAGCACGTTTTATATCACCAGAACTAATATCCTTACCCGAGTCAGTGGAGCTTCTGCTTAGCTGAACCCAATCTCGCGAATCTTTTGTTGAAGAGTCAGATCCATCTTTCTTATAACCGGCAGGAACATCTCCATCATCATCATCATCCTCAAGATCACTGAATGAAACATCCTCATCATTCACATTAGGCATGGTCGTTTTGTTGACACCAACTATTTCAGAAGTATCTTCTTTCAGCCAATCATCATTATCGTCTTCAGATGATGAGTGGTGGTATTTACTCTGGTTCACAGGTTTCTCCTCAATTATGGACTTGTCAACAATTTGAATCTCAGTACTTTGAACAGCATGTTTGTCCATCTCAGCATCAGACACTACAATAGACGGGGTTTGTTCGACAGCAGATATCTTTAGTGGCTGTGACTCAGATTGAACATCAGTTGGCATAGAAGGGTGGTCTTCAAGTGCAGAATTGACGGTTTCTTTTGGATAAGAAGGATTGGTTCGGTTCCTTAAATCGCGGGTTAACAATGCTCTGGCTTCCATTATCTACATGCATAATTACAGCAGGTTAGAAATTTAGCAGCTAAGGAGGTACAAATCTTCGTGCAAATGCAAGGAAAAATAGAGCATGAGAAACGCCATGATTACCAGACTTACAGACAGAAAGGTTTACAATCATTAGGAAAGAGAAAAAATAGGAATAAACGTACTGTCTGTCTTGCTAGTAATTGACTTACTTGGGGTGTTGACAAAAGTAGAGCAACATGTTTATCAAGTCTAGGGTGCAAAAGCACAAAGTAAATCTTCCAAAAGCAACCATCACTCATATATCCAGGGCAAAGTTCCATTCTGAGAGCAGCTAATCTCGGCACAAGACGTTCAACAGCTAAAGCGTGATCTTGTTGGGCATCAGACATGTCAAAATCTGAAATGTAAATCATGTGATACATTAAAGGTGAACATTATTTTATGAGGCTCTTGTTATAGAAAGGCAAGCCAACCAAGAAAACAACTTTGTATTCCACTATAATTTAGAAAATGAACACTTAAGTGCCCTTCAAAAGTAATTAACCCTCAAGGATGCTTTTAACTGTTATAACTGAAGGACGTTCTGATAAATAAATAAAAACTGTTATAAGTTCGGAATATCATTCTTTAGTCATGTAGGCATCTCAATACTTAAGATAGAATATAGGAATGCAGGAGGCAAGCTAGATACAAGCTGACATATGACTATGTGTAAGGATATGAGCATATCTGATGATAATTAAATGAATGCATATCAAAATAACCAACATGACAAGCCATTCTTAGGTGAATACACAATTATAAAGGGCATGAATAGTGATAAATGAAGGCTAAACAACTACGAGTTACCCAGCAGAATATATTCTTTGTAAGTTGGTAATGAAACCAATGAAAACATAACGAAATCTCCACCCACATCCAACAAAGCAAGAAAGAAAATACAGTTATCAAACATTTCCCCTCTGCAGTAAGTTGAATTGAACCTTTTTAATAAAGATTTTGGGGGAACAAGTATTCAATTCTTTATCAAAGTTCATCTTCTTCTCTATCGTGGATCATTTCAGGGAAAAGACATTCAAGCTACTGCAAATGCAACGCAACAATTATTCTTGCTCCAAGTAACCAAAAACTCTTTTGCTGATCATATGATTCATCCTTTGTACCAAAATTAGCATATAGATGGAACAATACTCTGAATGCTAATAATGCAAGTCCTCAACTATTTTAAGTCGACCTGGAAATCAAACATATAACAACCCATCATTCCCAATCTACTTAAGCATCCCTAAATTAGTTCAATTATAGAAACCCTACAGAATGTAGGCCACATTTTTCAGCAAGCTTGCTTACATAAACCAACACGCGAAGTTAGAAATTCGGATACAAGAAATGCAAATGAAGTTCCCTATACATACCATCAAAGTCGTCGTTGTCATCTTCATCGGGCACAGGAAAATCCAGCCAAGTCTCCGGGTGCATAGCGATATTGTTCACAAACGCCAGAACCTCCTCCGTGACGCCGATAGACTCGTACTTCTCCATAGATCCCTCCTCCGAGCCGAGCTGAAGGAAATTGGAAGCGATCTTCGAAATCTCCGAGACCGCTATATTACTCGACAGCTTGGAGATCCCGAGCTTCACTCTTCCACTGATCTCCGCGAAATCGCTCCGGATTCCAGAAATCACCGCCTCCTCATAATTATCTTCATCAGAATGCTCCTCGTGCTCTGACTGATCAGGATTGGAATTGGAGATCTGAGCTGGGGAGGAGGGTTCGGGAGGAGGCGCGAGGAAAGAAGCCACGCCCCAGAACTGGCGGGTTAGGGTTTTAGTGATCTCGGATAGATCCTCCTTGACGCCTCTGGCGGTGGGACTTGATGGGGCCGACGACGGGGGCGATTTGGGATGGTTGCCTTTCCCGACCTGCGGCTCCGGAATGATCGGCGATTCCGCGGCTCCGGCACTGGTTTCGTCATCATCGTCGAGCCGGAGCGAATTCGCGATTGATCGTGCAAGCCAAGACATTGCTGGTGACGGAGGCAGTGGTCGAATAGCGACTTGGAGTGAGAGCTGCAGATCTTAACGGGGATAAGAGTTGAGGAAACGACGTCGCAGGCTGCACTGAATTGGAGATAACGCAATGATTACTTGTACTTTATTGCATCATTGGTCTTCTGGGCCTAAGGCCCATAGGATGTTTCATTCAACCTTATACGACGCCGTATATTGGATCAGAAAGTAGAAAGCTTGGCCGCGATTTTCTGGTAACCTATCCCTCCTTCCCTCAAGCAATGTTACTGAGAAATCGTCTGTGCGCTCTCCAGTTCTCGTCTCTCCTATCACCACCTTCAGCTCTATCTCCAAAATCTCCACCGTTCTGGTCAAACTTCAAAACCCATCTTTCCGGATCATCTGCTCGCAAAACTCCCAATCCTATCCACCATGTTTCGGCTTCGAAGACAGGGGAACAGCACGAGACCGGCCGGTTTCTCCTGTTCGAGCCGCCTGGAGTCTCGCCGGAAGAGGTTACCGAGGCCATGGTCCTGCCCAATTCCAACATCATCGCTGGCCCCTACGCCGGTGATTCCCAGATTAAGGAGGTCCAGTTCGTAAAGAGCAGCGTGCGGGCGAAGGACTGTCCTAAGGATGGACGGCCGGAGTTCGCTATCCTGGGTCGATCTAATGTGGGCAAGTCCTCGCTTATCAATGCTCTGGCTCGCAAGAAGGAGGTTGCTCTCACTTCTAAGAAACCAGGTTCGTTCTGGGTTTCAAAAAATGTTTTTGTTTTCCATGTCAATCTCGATTGAAAAAAAATCCCATTTTGCAGGGAAGACTCAGTTGATCAACCATTTTTTGGTGAACAAAAGTTGGTATATTGTGGATTTGCCTGGTTACGGGTAAGCCAGAGATTCAATTTCACTTCAGTTCTGACTTGTTCTAAACCTTCAGATTTTGATTCTTGCTTATGTTTTTGTATATAGACATGAATCGTTTAGGCCTGTACTGTCTAAAAGATGAAGAGCCATACATTGTTTGCATAAACATTTTTGAAATATCCTTTCCCTATTGGTATATAGACATGAATCGTTTATCCACCACAATATTTATTTGCTTCTACACTATGTTGTTGAGAATACTGTAAAGCTGTCCCTGTAATATGATTTACTCCAGCAAAACCTATTGGTAGTTATGTGTTTGGCCCTTCGGTTAGAGGCCATACCACTTGTTTGTCTTTCCCTCACTTGCAACATAGTCTAATCTTTGTCCCCGAGTATATTGTCCTATACTCAAATAGGAGAAACTAAAAGGGGAAGGGGTAGGCTAAACGAACATTGAAAAAAGTAGTAAGAAAATACATTATTGCACTTGGCTTGATGGAGGAGATGGCATCAGATAGAATGGAAAGGAGGAAAACACTAGCTGAGGAGCTCAAACAATTTTGCTAAAGAATTAATGTAGTCAATCCCAGCAGTTTTGGAGACTTGAGTTGCTCACATGTAGCTGAAATGCTGAATATAGTGAAAGGCTCTTTCATTTTGCATAATTGAATCAATTGTCTAATTTCAGCTATTGCAAAATAAGTAGTTTTGTTTCATCAGTTCAGCGGTTAAATTCTGCTCAGATGGATATGAAATGAATGCCTCTAGTCTCCGGAGCTAGATGATGGATGTCTTGTATATAATCTTCAACTATATTTAGTTTGCGTTTATGGTAGATTTAAGTTCCCTTTGTTATTACAATCTACTTAATTTGCAGGTTTGCTAAAGTGTCAGAGGCTGCTAGAATGGATTGGTCTGCCTTCACAAAAGGGTATTTTTTGAACAGAGACACTCTTGTTGGTGTCCTACTTCTCATAGATGCAAGTGTTCCACCTCAAAGGATTGACCTTGACTGTGCTAATTGGCTTGGGCGTAACCAAGTATGCTTGCTGTTTTAGTCTTTATTTTCTCTGGTGGTACTGACGGAATGCTAATGTAAGTTGATTATTCAGATACCTGTGACCTACGTTTTCACCAAGTGTGACAAAATGAAGAACAGCAAAGGGAAACGACCGGACGAGAACATCAGGACGTATCAAGAGATAATGATGCAAAACTTCAAAGTAGCTCCTCCATGGATCATGACTAGCAGTGTCTCTGGCATGGGCCGGAATGAACTTCTATTGCATATGTCACAGCTCAGGAACTACTGGGATAACTAGGTCAAAGATTTGTAGTCTAAACTAGCAAAAAGATGACAGAGAGATGAATAGTTGTGTATTCGGTTTCATGTCCATTTACATGAGGAAGTTTTGTTCACATATGTCAGCCCTGCTAAGATATGATCTGTCTATGATTCCATGTTAGTGTATATGACAAATGAAATTCCATTCCATATTCTGAATTCCGGCAGCCGTCTCATGCTTTCGGTGTTAGGCTGCAACCTGAAAAACTGTATTGTTGTGGAACATGAATATGAAATCCTTTCTAGTAAGATAATTTAACTGAAGTAACATAGAACCCTAATCATTTCCTTTGCTTAGTGCCATGCTATTATGCTCTAATTTTCATTTACAGTAGGGATTAATTACGTTAAGGTACCCTTATGTTTGTTTAATACATTAAGGTACCCTTATGTTCGGTCCACGAATCTTTTGTGCATTTGGAGTTAAAAAACTAACAGAGTAATGTTAAATGACCGTTTTATCCTGTG
>JAYMSV010002327.1:0-11243 GCA_036897745.1 Erodium moschatum
GGCCCAAACTGCACAATTGGAACCCTGGGACCAACCAACAGCCCCTACCGCCTCCAGCTATACACGTCGTGACGGGAAAAAGCTATCTCCAACGAAGTTTTATAACTTCTAATTATTTCAGGGGAGACTGAAAACTTACACCGGGTTATACAAACCCTCGTCCAAACAGAGCGCTAGATCGACCCAAACAGCAAAGTGATGTTCTGTTCCAGATCAAGCGAGACGAAGCACGCGAAGCAGGAACAGTCCCGGAAGAAGAAGAATGATTCTCGCGGTCCTCTTCGCCAACTCTGTTGGCAACATCCTCGTCGAACGGTGAGCCTCGTATCGGAACATTCATTTGATCCAACGCTAAATCAGCTAATGCATCGCATTTGTACTGAACCCGCTTCTGCTATTTCATCGTAGAGATTCTGGTTTCTCGATTTGTTTGGTTACATTTTTCTGGAAATTCTTTGGAACATCCTTTGGTGTGGTTGATGGGTTGACTTAATTTATGGGTTTCTGATTTTTTTTCTTCAGTATTCTTACAGTCAGGAACAGCTTAGCTAATGTGTTTATAGCTTTGTTTCTAGTTAGATGTGGTCCATTAAGAGGTAAATTTGGTAAATGGAACTGATTTTGTTTGCTATTTGATTGAATTTGAGATGGGTTCAGATATTTTCTCAGAGATCTTAAATGGGCTTTTGTTATCATGATTCTATACATTTTATTTTGTAAAATGTGATCCTTTTCACAACATGAAAATCATGGTATTTCGTTTGGATTTCTTTGGTTCCAATTGTTACTGTTATTGATACTTCGAATGTCCTTTATTGTGGGGTGTTTGATGGAGTTTACTTAGCATGGGGATTGTAATCTGCTTAGGTGTTTACTGTAATTGTATTACAGTATATGCATTTCACTACATAACCAAAACTCTATTAGAGCTCAGGTGATATATTTGGTTCTACTTATTACTTACTCTTATAGTATCGGGGTGTTACACATCACTACTGAGTCCTGACAGTTGGGTGCGGTTTCTCTCTTCGTGACTGATGCGCTATGATAACATAACATTGTTTCTTGCAGTTTTAATGGAGTTCCAGCTGAGGAGCGACTGCATTGGCGATCTTTTCTAGTTAAGCTGGGATCAGATAATCTTAAGGGTGTCAAAAATGAAGAGCTCCTTGTTGCATGCCACAAGTATGTGTACCCATATGTATATATGTTCAGATGACTTATTGTTTTTCAGTATACTAAAGTGTCTTCTGTTGGGATGAACTTGGGATTGGTTTTCAAGGATACAAATTAACCAAATAGAGTAGTCTTTGATGTGTATGCTTTAGATTGTGAATTAGTTCATTAGTTCTGCAAATTGCAGAAGAATAACCGATTTTTTTCTGAATTGTTTTCATATCAAGCTTTGATGTGAGATTATTTCTTATCCGTAAAGAGACTATAGTTTCACCTGTGTAGACGTGATAGGCTTTACATTCTTCTAGCAAGTCATGTTATCTGTGTCTTGGGGTACTTGAGGAGATGTGATGAAGGAAAGGGGAACGTGGTGTAGGATTAGATAGGAGCTTAGAGTGATTCAAAGAAGGAGCTAGGAATAGCAATTCAAGTGGGACAGTTGCATTATGCAGAACTTAACTAATCAAGCTCATTGATGTTAGAAAGATACTTAAACGGTATTTTGGAGTATTGTATTTGGCTGAGTAAAGGAAATTGATCTTTAGATAGGTTCTCCTCTAAAATCTGCTGGTTCTTATACTAAAGTACTCTAACAACTAAGCACGTTCTTTGGCTTTGAAAGATTATATCAAACAGTAAGGATAAACATTTTCCTAGGAGACCACGCCTAGGCAGATATCATCGTAAGAGAGGCAACTTGGTCATTAGTATATTACAGTATATATGACCAACGAAGTACTAATGGTGGTGCAATTGTTTACATACTGTTTTACTGGGTGGTAACTATGACTTTTGTCCCAGGATCTTGCATATTTACAACTTTGACTTGGTAATGTTAATCAATTTTCGAGTTTTACTTCTTATAATAAGGGAAAACCCCATCAAACATCCACAAAGTGCCCCACTCTTGCATGTCGTAACCGTGAAGAAAAAGTTGTGCCATGTCGTAACTGTAATAATTTTTCGTTTGCGTCATTGTTAACAGGTGAGGAAGTGTTGATTTTCCATCACGTGTGAGGCCATTTGTTAGATAATGCCTAAACTACCCTCACTTACATGCCACAACACTTTTGAGGTTTTGGGGGACATATGGGTCTTTTCAGAGCTGTTTTGAACGAAAGTTAGATGACGCTAACAGAAATTTAATTATAGTTACGACATGGCACACCTTTTTTTCACGGTTACAATCTGCAACAGTGGTATACTTCGAGGATGCTTGATGGAGCTTTCCCTAATAATAATGCTACTAAATTGCTGTATTTGGCAAGCCTTTATTCCAGTTCAGTCAGCAGGAATTATTATGTTGGTTTGGTGAATGGGAACCTCCAAACCTGTTCTAATTTTTGTTTGGATTGCTTCCGATAAATGTTTTAGTGAAACTAAAGCCAACATTTGCTTGTTAAACTTAATCTTACCATATTTTATAAGTGTCAACTCTTTAGGTTTAGTGAAACTTGTGTTATTGCTTAACGGCTGTAGACTATTGGAACTCCATAATTGGGACTTGTATGTAAATTACTTAGGGCGCCATTGAATATCATTTACAGAACAACTCTTTTTTCCTCTCTGTTGTAAATCCTTTTGTTTTCTTGGTCAGATCCGTTTACATAGTTTACACAGTTCTTGGAGACATCAGCATCTATGTTGTGGGCAAGGATGAGTACGATGAACTTGCCTGTAAGCATACATCCTGTTCCCTTATCATGTAGGATGAGTTTGGCTCAAGATGAGATGGAGCTATGTTCTAAATGCTTTTCTTTTTTCTGCATTGACTCTCTTTAGTGTCAGAAGTGATTCATGTTATCACCTTGGCTGTGAAGGATATATGTGGGAAACTCCCAACTGAGCGCCTTTTCCTGGATAAGTACGGCCGGATCTGCTTGTGCCTTGATGAAGTCATATGGAAGGTGAGGGCCTCACAACACTCCTGCTGAGAAATAGTAAACTATTTTATTTATTTATTAAATGATATATATCTCTAGAATGAGCGTATATGACAATGGATTACAGACTTGTGTACGGTACTTACTAGAACATAGCTTGCCAACTACTTAACAACCAAATTTGATACTAACAGACTCCAAAAAGACGTAAACTCCAACACTAACATGACAACCATGGGATAACTCAAGACATATTAGATATATATAAAGATACTGCTGCTGGGATTTGAACCCTAGTTTGCGGATCCAGAAATTCTTGAAAGGTGGGGCAAGGTTTCTTATGAAATAAATTTGAAGTAACCTGAAACAAAGACTAATTTTTATACACAATAATTTATACAACTATTCTCCACATTAGATTCTACCTGACTAGAATGTGGTTGAATGATATCTACGAGACATCATTTTTTTTCTAAAACAATAAAAAAAAAACTACTGTATTGGCAACACCCATAAATACTTCATTCTCGATGTATACTACCAAACCACCGTTTAGCCATCCGTCTTGCATCAGACTTCACAAATCAGTGTCTCAATATTCATTGTTGAAAGTACTCTTTCAATAGAAACTGTTGCAGCTGGAGGGGGTATATTCAATTCAATCACGGGATACACCAATGAAATTAAACCAATAACTTAGCATTGAAAAAAAACTTAAATCAAGAAAGTGAAGATGATTAAATAGACTAAACTTAACTTATTACCGCACAACAAACTTAAATCTGATAATATTGATGATTAGTAAAAGTTGTTCCCTCTTGTTCATTCAAGGCCGAGATTGGATGATATATTTCATATCAACAATAATGATAACATTTTTCATACAAAAGAAGTTTAACTGATATTTACAGTCTTAATGCCTTTTATTACATCTATTTTCCGAGTGATATGGTATGAGATCCGTTGGAAAGTGATGTTGGGGTTTGTAGCCAAAAAACGTTTTGGAGTAAAAAAAAAGCTCAAACAAACAACAATCTTCAAATTATCATCATGAACATGAAACTATTGTCACAGTTGAGATTCTTTTCTTGTTTTTTCACAGGGATTGCTGGAGAATACGGAGGCAGAAAGAATCAAAAGACTCATCAGGCTGAAACCTCCAACTGAGTTCTGAAATGGAAGATCCTAAAACTTCTGTATACACTCATGGTATTCATCAAATTATGAACTTGACAAAGAACGAGCTATGCCATGATATATCAGTTTTACATTCCTCAAAAGCGAACTCAGACAGATTTGTCTGTCTGTTGAGCCACTACTGGTAGGTGAACTATATGTAATGATCATAAACATTCTCGTTGGAAGCCCAAAAATCATTGTTGCCCCAAACTAATTATGGGATTGGATCATTGGACCGTGTTTTGTATCATAGCCTTAGATTGCTTTCTCCTGGATTTTATGATTGAGATTGTTGCATAAAATGTGAGTCCATCTCAAGTCTTTGTCGAGGTTGGATGATCCGAGTCCTATGATGTTATCAAGGTTTTCTTCGGATACACTTTCTATTTCTTCGGGTTTTTCGGTGGTGGTTCTGGTCAGTGGTTGTCGGTTTTAATTGTTTCGTTTTTTTTTTACCACTCCTGGTATTGAGATGATTTGCATGATGAAGAGACTAGTCTAAAGAGGGAGTTGCATGTATTATCAATGTAACAGTCCCTTTTTCTTCGTGAATCTGACATGTCCTTGCATGTGTTAAAGTAACTTTTCATAAACCATCCAAAGAGGTGTTACTTCTCGAACATGTATGCTTCACGTTGGTCAGAATATTCAAATTCTTGCGTGGTAATAAATTAATAATTATCATTTTCATATTCTTGTCACATAAATCATTGATCATATCACTGTGTATGAAAATTCAAAAGAGCATGTGCAGCGGGGCAAACGCTGAACTCAACGTTTCCGTCGTCAACTCCAACCAATGTTATCGTTTCACTTGCAGTCGTTGAGTTTAGAGTTTCATTTACCATTGCACAGTTAAAGCGAGTCACGGACCTCAAAGGACTCTGCAAAATGCCGACATTCGGCACCGTGATGTCATGTCATGTGAACACAGCTCACCTAGGGACGACGCGTGGCGATCCTCTGTAACCTTTCTGATCGGTTTTCGTCGCGTGGTTTGTGTTTCTTCTTCAACAATAGATGTTTAACTATGGATCTTCATAAAAGTCTTGAGCCCCTCCCCTCTATGCATGCCCTCTCCCCGTCACATCCCGTCCACGCTTCCCTCTGTCCGAAGTAGCGGTAATGATGTCTAACTCCTCCTCTTCATCTCACCGGAGTCCTCTCCAACTTCATCCTTCTCCTATATCGCCTTTTTCTTCATCAACTCCTTCTTCTGCCGTTTCCATAGCCTCCTTCAAGGTCAATTTAGGGGCAAGACCCAAATACCAATTGTTAAAAAATAAAGACGATACAATTTTTTATTGTATTACTTTCACAAGAACACAAAAAAATAATTAAGAGCCTACATCTGTGTATTCTTAAAAATAAATGTACATTCAAACTATTAATTGCAAGCGACCTTCATAATCTATATCTTCCGTTTAATACTAAATCAACGATGACAAGGTCATGGTGTTGAGTAGGTGGGCACCGCTCGTTTAACCGGCCTTTACCCCACCTTTTACCACCAACCCGACAATACGGGTTTCCTAGAAACTCATCCCATCACTATAAAATCGGTGTATATCAAATCATCTGACTGGTCGATCGGTAACCAATCTAAAACAACCTACCAGAGTTACGTGGGGCCTCATATATGGTCCAAACTTTGAATCTATGTATTCAAGTTGAACCATACTGCGTAAACTAGTTGGAGTCAAGTGCACAACCCTACGCTCTTCGGTCCATTGATAGTTTGTTCGGGTGTAAGGGTAATTCCGTAAAATCAAAGAAATCCTTATATATTTTCGAAAAAGCCTTCTCTTTACTTCCTCTTCTTCTCCCGTCGTAACCTAGATTTAGGGTTTATCTCTCGTCCCTCTCTCTCCACAGAAAATTTCGTTTTTAATTTTGTAATTGTTTCACAGACATCACACACATACACGCAGTACCTCTATAGCTTCTGCTCTCCGAGCTCAAAGGTGTGTACGGTGCTTGCTGATGCGGCGCCGGAGTTTCTCTCGTTTACTATGAATCGCCCGGATCTGGATTCGCGAAACCCTAACCATAGAACCCGATCTTGTTCGTGTAGGCTGATATGGGTGAAACAAAGGAAACCGACGCTTACGAGGAGGAGCTTCTCGACTACGAAGAGGAGGAGGAGAAAGCCCCCGACTCCGTCAACGCCAAGCCCAACGGCGAATCCGCCAAAAAGTGAGCCGTCTTTCTCTTCTTCTCGTGTATTGATTTGCTTTTTCTGATTTGTCTTGTCACTGATAAAATGGTTACAGTCACAGATCTAGATTTCAATTATTGGATTTGTTCTATTTTCTTTTGTTAATGTTGGACTTTGATTTGGTTTTAGTGTTCTCAGAAGCGTCATTACGTCGTAAATTTGTGTAAAATCTGGATAATGTGACGCACACTATGTTATATAGTCGCTAATGTTTTAGTGCTGAACTAATTTTCCATTTGAATTTGCAGTTGTTCATTATTACTAGTTGTGATTATCAAAATAGAGAGAACATACTACAGTTTTTATTACATTGTTATGCAATTAGCTTAGCAAAGGAAGACGAACAGTTGATTAGATTGAGTCATATGCTAATCTAGCTTTTTGTTTTTGACAAACAAAATCTGTGTTGAGAATATTCACATATGACAATTAACTCAAAATCTACTTGATTCAGTTGAATTGCAATTTCCCCTCAAATTTTGTGATTTTCTTTGGATTTAGTCTCATTTTATTTGGCAATAACAGTCATTTGGGTTAAGAAATCATTTTTTACCCTGATATTAGGATCCACATCTGCCTTTCATTCCATCGAGGTGTGAGTAATAGTTTACTGTGGGATACTTGAATATTATCATTTGCTTGTTTATTAATCTTCTCATTATCTATTAAGGTAGTTATCACCGGCTTTCATTTTTGGTATATGAATTTGTATATCTAATGTGCATTTTCTTGCCAGGGGCTATGTTGGAATTCACAGTTCGGGATTCAGGGACTTCCTGCTGAAACCAGAGCTTCTCCGGGCAATTGTTGATTCGGGATTTGAACATCCATCAGAAGGCAAAGTTTCTTCTAATACATGTCTTCCGTTACAGCTGTTTAACTTAAATATGCATTAATGGTTTGTTTCCATGTTTCTGTGGCACTATTCGATGAATAGCTTTTGACATGCTTGTGTTGATCTTATCCTTTCAGGTAATAATTACTCCCACGTTCATGATTTTGGCAAGGAAATTGGTCTGGTAAACCATTTCCATTAAAAGGATCTGGAAGGTCATTTATACTTACTGAGGATTCGTCCACACGGTTTTGTTTGATTATTCATCAGTGCAACATGAATGCATCCCTCAAGCTATCTTAGGAATGGATGTCCTCTGTCAAGCAAAATCTGGGATGGGGAAAACTGCTGTGTTTGTTCTATCAACACTGCAGCAAATTGAACCTGTTGCAGGCCAAGTTGCTGCTCTTGTTCTATGTCATACTCGAGAGTTGGCCTATCAGGTACTAGAAAAAGTTTCTAGTGCATAACAACATTCAATACTTCAAGTTTTGATTGTCAATGACACATTTTCAATTATTTCTGCTGCAGATTTGTCATGAATTTGAGCGATTCAGCACCTATCTACCTGACATAAAGGTTGCCGTCTTCTATGGGGGTGTCAACATCAAGGTTCACAAGGACTTGCTGAAAAATGAGTGTCCTCACATAGTTGTTGGAACCCCAGGAAGAATATTGGCTTTGGCAAGAGACAAAGACCTTGGACTGAAGAATGTGAGGCATTTCATACTTGATGAGTGTGATAAAATGCTTGAGTCACTTGGTATGTCCCTCTATTTGCCAACCATATGAATTTGGGCTGCTAAATCTCAACATGTTGAAGTTTCTGAAAATTTGCATGCTTAGTCGCTCTTCTCATATTTTTTATATTGATTGCAGATATGAGGAGAGATGTGCAGGAGATCTTTAAGATGACCCCACATGATAAACAGGTTATGATGTTTTCTGCCACACTCAGCAAGGACATCCGCCCTGTTTGCAAGAAGTTCATGCAAGACGTAATTGTTCTGAACCTTTTATTAGGTCCATGTGTTTGCTTCTTAATCAATTCTAATGAAGTCGTACAACATATCACAAGACTTGGATAGTTGACTGCTGTGTCAATTTTTTGTGTGACATTTGTATGTGAGATTATATGGGCGGTTAATTGTCCGTGTTATTAGCCAGAGTACAATGTTTATATGGGAGATTATATGGGCGGTTGATTGAAATTGGTATACTAATAAAATCTTAGTTTGTTGGCTTATTCATGTAGGTGTAATAATTGAGTTCACTAAATCTAATACGTCTGGATATATTCTAATATACTAATTTTCTCCTCCCTACAGCCAATGGAAATATACGTGGATGATGAGGCCAAGCTTACACTTCATGGTCTTGTTCAGGTATCTGTTGTCATTTCAACTTTATTGTGTCCTTCCATATTACTTATGTTTTTGTGTTATTCTAGTATTAGCTAATATATTTCATTTGGCAGCACTATATCAAATTGGGTGAGCAGGAGAAGAATCGCAAATTGAATGACCTCCTTGATGCCTTGGATTTCAACCAAGTTGTTATATTTGTCAAAAGTGTGAACAGAGCAGCTGAACTCAACAAGTTGCTTACGGAGTGTAATTTCCCTTCAATCTGCATCCATTCAGGAATGTCTCAGGAAGAAAGGTATATGGTGTTAGATGCACTTCACTTTATAACAGCTTATTATGTTGTCTGTTTTTTACATCCTTTCACATATGCCGTGTTTTCATGTCAGTCACTATTTCCATTTGCTTAAAGATGAAAATATAGTCTTACTTTTGATTTCCCGGTAGAGTTCTTTTCTTTTACATGTTTGATATAATATATGCCTAAAGGTACATGCTATAAACTCTAGTAATTCTGGTTTTTAATAGACTTCCTTGTCCTGATAACTTTGTAACGTTTCTACAAGAGGGTAGATTATGCTTTTTTTTTTCTTTTCAATATTCATGGGTTGGATCTGGCAGTGCTATTGGTTATTATATTTGAAAACTTACTCAATTATTGTAGTTCCACGTTTCCAAAGAACTGGAACACTTCTAACTCTACATGTTGTGTTCATAACTAGTTAATGGAGATCTCAAGAGATTAGGCTGTACATGTCTTTTTTTTCTGTTATACATTGAAGTGCATGTTTCTTTTCTGGGTAGACAACAACAAATGCTATTGGAGTATAGCCAGTAACACATTTTTTACACCCCATCCCTACAATTTTTTCACAGCAGTCATTTTTGGAGCTATTGTTTTTTAAGTGACGTGTTTCACCAAGCTTGCGATATTTCAGACTTAGGATGATGGATGTTTATCTTGTTTCTGTTACGTCAGCTATTTTTTTTTTATGTTGGCTGCTTCACACTCATGCTGGTTTCTTTACTTAGGCTGACCCGTTATAAAGGTTTCAAAGAAGGCCATAAGCGAATTCTAGTGGCAACAGATTTAGTTGGAAGGGGAATTGACATAGAACGTGTTAATATTGTCATAAACTATGACATGCCTGATTCTGCTGACACTTACCTTCACAGGGTAAGTTTGTGCAACTCCTTCAATCACTGTTACTTTTTAAAAAAAGGTCCTTGTACGGAGTGGTATTGACTTCAGTGTTTGACAGGTTGGCCGAGCTGGTAGGTTTGGCACCAAGGGGCTTGCAATTACTTTCGTCTCCTCCGCATCAGATTCTGAAGTTCTTAATCAGGTACCCTAGTTGTTGGTTGTAATGTCGGCAACTTTTTTACTTGACTCTTTTGACTCAATGCTTTTTTGGTTCCAGGTTCAAGCAAGGTTCGAGGTGGACATTAAAGAGCTTCCAGAGCAAATTGATACGTCTACATACAGTAAGATATCTTGCCCTTGGTTTTACTTTTACAAAGGGTCAAGAAACGAAGATCTCACAACTTTAGAAGTGTCATTTTGCAATAAAGTTTATTTGCTAAGTTTGCTACATGCATAGAATTGATATAAAATCCCAAGTATGCCATTTGGAACAAAAATAAATAGTTTGAAGGATTAAAGTTGAGTGAAGTACACAGTCCAGGAACTGTCTTTGTACATTATTCCAGTCTATCATATGAATATTAGTGCTTAATTTTGTCTTTATTTTTAAGTGCTGCTAAATGAGCAAGGTACTCACCAATTGAGTAGAGTGATTTCTTCTAGCTGGCCTTTTTTTCTTGATGTTGAAATGTTTTGGTTATCTCATAGTTTTGTACCTTTGTTTTGCAGTGCCGTCATGATGCAATTTGCTGTGTAACATTTAGTGAGCAATCAGCTACGGATCTTTGGTATTGTGGACTTGTTAGCTTTGGAGAAGCCCCTATTATTTGGATTTGTTTCAGTAGTACTGATAAAAATATGGATAGAGTAGTACCAACTTTCTTTTGGGAGTATTTTTGCTTTTATGATACACATTTTGTATAACTACCTCCTGATTTTAGGCTATTTTGAACTTTAATTCCCATATAAGTATCTCACATGCAGTGCTGCATGAAGTCAGAAAGCTGGTTGGTGGTATAGGGGTTTAATTTTAGTTGAGGTTCTTTGTGGTATTAGCTAATTGGTGTTTAAAAGATTTTTTGGGGCAATCTGTTCAGCTGAGCAACATAATAGTCATCGATATTTGTTCTGTTCTGTTCTGTTATTATAATGAAGATTCTATTTTTAGATATAAACACCAGAAAAAGTTTCATGTCAGTCACTGGTTTGCAAATTCCTATTCTCAATTTGATGTCTAGGTCATAAATATGATATGTGATTAATCATGAAGTCTAATGGTAGAACTGTAAGCTTATTGGACTTTTTTTTTTGAAAACGATGATTTTTTGGACTCAATTCATCCGGGGGTGAAGGGATAGATATAGGACGAGCAGTTTTGGCTAATCATGTAGTTGTCGCATTCGCTGACCTCTTCACAAATACGAGTTGAGTAGACTCGGGAGGA
>JAYMSV010002328.1:0-11243 GCA_036897745.1 Erodium moschatum
AAGAGTGTTGAAACAATAATATTGAAAAAAAAAAAAAAAAAAAAAAAAAAAAAAAACACTTTAAAGTTCGATACCTTAATTTGGACCTTAATCAGCAAAGTTATGAGACTTTGGAGCAAAGGATCATCCCTGACACTAGCTGGAAGGTAACATGATGGAGCAATACGGCATCTTAGTCTGAGATTAGCAGCACTAAAGACACATACACTTGCATCCAAAAAACTGGCGTATACCAGCTGGCTATCACACGAGAATGTAGCGTGAGAGATTGGAGCGTTAGATTCGCGTGGGGCCCACTACATGTAAGGAAGAACATGTGAGAACCAAAGCAACATGTTCAGTCAGTCCAACAAAATGAAATATAAATAAAGTACCTGTTTCACACATTCTAGTTTCGTTGTTTCGAATATTGCAAGCTGAGTTTCGTGCACAACAAGGAAGTGAAGTTGGTCCTGATGAAACTGTACACGTGTGTCCGCTTGTGATGATTGTGTCCTCCCAGCTGGAAGTTGCAAGAATCTGCTCTTCTGTTTTTCCCATCCATCTGAAGTCCACACACAAACCTGTGGAAGGGCAAAAACGAACAATAAGTTTATATAATCGATGAGTTATGTAATTCAGATTCTAGAAATAAACAATCTCTGAATTCCAATGTGATTCAGTAACAGCACATAAAATATTGACCTGAGCATCTGCTCCTGATGAAACTAGCACGCCTAGCACATGAGAGAACGCAAGTCCAGTTATCCTCTTTGAGTGTCCTTTAAGCTTGCTCTTCACCTACATAAATGAATGGTAAATAAAAGTTGTTTATATCAGGAAACCAACTCACCTAAAAGCTCAAGCTGATAGTTGAAGGCCCAATTATGATTTTATATTCTAACACGCACCCTCACAGACAAGCCCGTTTACGGGTTTGGATGTGGACTATTTAGGAGAGATGAGCCCGTTGATAAGAGAGATAAGGACTTTGAAGATAAGACTTAATAACAGGCCCGTCAGGGGCAAATGGGATAAATAGAGAATGTTAATATATTTTGAAAATAGTGGGATTTGAAATAGTGTCCGTGAGGATCAGGCTCTGATACCATATTAGAGATTCAGCACAGCTAAAAGCACAAGCTGATAGTTAAAGGCTCGATTATGATTTTGTATTCTAACAGTTTCTACTTAAATTAGCAGTAAACATTGTCCTTCAACATACCTCATCTACACGAACGTTGTATATCTGAATGGTGGAATCATCCATACCAATAGCAATGATGTTATTGTCTTGTGGATGGAAAGCAAGAAATGTTGCTGCAGGTGGTGGCGGCATGAAAGTTGTCATTGTCTGCAGTTTCACCAAAAGAAATTAGGAATGTCGATTAAAACAGAAATAAAAACGAAACTATTTTTATCGTTACCTTAAAAGTCATCATATTAAATAGGGAAATTTTTCCTCCTGATGCTGACATAACATAGGAGTCATTCTTGGATAAAGCAAAACAAGGGACGACTTCTTCTGGGTTGTTGTCAGCTATGTCATTGGTCATAAGAATGCCACTTGATGGTTGCCATAGTTGAGGTGCTACATTGGCAGTTGCCTACAGAGAGAAGCATCAAATTGAGAAGATATAACAAAGAAAGGACTTCACGTATTAGATGGGAACCTTTATGCATGTGTTATGGTACCTTTCCACTTGAATTACGGTCACTTCGCTGCCATTTCCAAAGTAGATGAATGGCATTTGCTCCCAATGCCAAGATCGCATTGCCTGAGTTTGTATAAATTAACCTAGATATCTGTAACAATGAAATAGGAAGTCAACAAGACTATCTCTCTCTAGCTGGGCAGAGCCAGAAAAGAGATATAACTCTTCCTAGAACCTTTGTTTCTCAAATACACACGGTAAAGGTGAGGGGTTATCAAAAACACACTGTCACCTTTCGATTATCGTTAAAAACACCCAGATTTGGCTCATTTTGTTCCAAAAACTCACTAAAAAGGGGAAAGGTGACAGTGTGTTCCTGATAAAACCATCACCTTTTTTGTATAAATCCAGGTGCTTTGATTAATACGAATGGTGACAGTGTGTTACTAATAACCCCTCACCTTTAGGGGACGTTTTTGATAGTGACCGGTCAAAGTGGGTATGTAAATAACATTTTCCCAAGGCTATATACAGAAGGATGCATAGGCTAAATGAGCGAAAAAGACAACTTGAGTAAACTAAACAAATAAACATGAAACGGGCAAAGTACACAAGATCACAATACTTAATGCATAACATGATCAGAAACTATTGTTATACTAGATCTCCCAGGAAAAAGAATCAGGAAGAGGACATATTACCTTTGTTGCTCTCGTGTGTTCAGGAAATCTGAGGGACCGACATTGAGATGGTTCAGTGATTTCAGTGAGCTTCCAAATCTTGGATTTGTCATTGTTCTCCTCAGCTATTCTAGGTTTCACATCTCCCCTGGAATCTCCATTCTGGCAAAGACCCATCATAAATTAATTAAACTCGAATGATAAATCATAAAGATGAATTCATTTTGGAATATATTCAACATTAGAAATAAATAAGCATGTGCAACAAACCATTCCGGAGACAGCAACCGCAGAGGCGCCTCTTTCTGCATGTGCAGCACTAGAAGCAGCAGCAGCTGAAATAGGATTTATGGTGGGCTGCATGAAAATAATACATATATTAGGCAAGATTTAACTCTTAATGTAAGGTAGTATCACATAATATTAATCTTACTACCTTCGCTGCAGCTTCAGATGCTCTAGAACCATCATATGAATGATTCTCAAATGTTCTCAACAACCGACCACCATCTGAATTGGCCAAAATTTTGATACCATTCTCGTTAGCCGAAACAGCCAAGAGAGCCCCATCCTTGTTGAAGCGAATACGCGGACTTGCCTGGGAACACATTATGCAAAGATAAGCAACTTCATTGTTGTGGAAAATTCTCAGTCTTCAAATTAACATGATCAACTTACTGGGAGGCCTCCATCTGTGTCGATAGTAGTCAAAAGTTGAACATTATCCATATCCCAAAACTTAATGGAGAAATCATCACCAGCCGCCAAAAATCGGTTTTTAGTAGTATCGAATTGTACAACTCCAAGAGAACGTTTCCTGAATCCTTGATAAGTCCTCTTCACAGCTCCTTCACTTTCATTCCATTCAACGATATATGACTCACCATCTTTGCTTGTTCCACATGAAAAGAGCCTGCACATTACACACAGTTAAAGGTGGACATAACAAAAGAAAAACACATATAGTTAGAACACAGTAATGGAGTAATGTGTATTAGACCCAACGGGTCAAGTATATCAACCTTGTACCGTCAGCACTATAGGCCATTGTAGTGCACCAGCGGCCAGGAGCTTCATAATCAACGCGGGATCCTAAATTGTCATACAACCATGCTTTTATCTTTCCGTCTAGTGCAGTTGAAAAGATGAACTGGAGTATTGAAAGCACAAAAGGAACATTGTGAGCAAGGATTTGATTAAGAGAGTCAACAAAATTCTGGGTACATAACCAAACACAAAAGTAGATGAGAATCTATTACCTGAATGTTTTCCTTATAATGAGGGCATACAGAATAAACAGGAGCTTCATGGCCCTCAAAAGTGTATTGCTTTGCACCAGTAGCAGCATCCCAAACCTAAAATATCAATACAAATTTAGCGAAGAAGCGCTTATCCTCCACAGCTTTAAAAAAATCAAAATATAATCAAACCAACCTTGATGGTCTTGTCATCACCACAGGTAATAACACAAAGTTGCTTATTTGGATGGGAGAAAGCAAGATCGTTTACTCCACCAACATGAGCATCAATCTAGATGACAAAAATCAGAATGAATTTTAAAATAGTAATTACAATTTTGAATTAGGAGAGAAAGAACTTTTCACATGGTAAACAAACAAGAAAATATTCCAACCTCCAAATGCTGCCGCACATCATCGCCCCCATGGTAAGAAAATATTTGTACAATGTGCCTTGAGTAAGCAACTCCTGCATCAAGACAACAAGGAAACATAAACTTATGACAATAAGATAAAGCAAAAGATAATCAAGCAATGCTCCAGCTAATACAAAATCTTATAATACTCTGAATCATGTCAAGCTTACCAAATAGTGAACCATCCGGACTCCAAATTATGCGGTTTACAGACACACCGGGATCTTTAACAAGCGCTCCCTGAATTTCCATGAGAATGAGTTGAGCATTTAAATTCCCAAATTGTAAGGTACAATATGTAAAGTAATTAGTGTTATCAATTATAAGATCACACCTGAAGTTGCATTGAACATGTACTGAGATCCCAAACTTTGAAGTTTTTTAAAACCAGTCTCTCCCTGGAACCAACTTCCCACAATCCTATGTCACCCACATTGGTGCCCACTGCAGCATCACACAGGCAACCATTAAAGTTCACGTGCCAGTACAAAAGACGGCACTAAAAGCATTAGCAACCAGAAAATTAGTCACATCAAAGCTTATAGATAGAAAGAAAAAAAAAAGCTGCACGTTTCAGACCTAGAAGTAGAGTCTTTTGGACAGGATGAAAATCCATGCTCATAGGAGATGATCCCTGGTTCAAAGTTCGCATAACAGTCTTTGGCAAGTCATCAGGGGCATTGAAAGCCTGACTATGACCATGACCCTGGCCAGGGAATGTTATTGGTAATGCATTCACAGGAAGATTTACCTGCACAATATGGTCCGAACTTAAGGAGACAAACACACAGTTATGGTAAAGGGTTTAAGAAACCACAAAAAATATAACTGTATTGTTTATTGCAATGAAAGTCAAACAACCTACCTCATCAGATATCCCCATGGGCCTTGTTCTTTTGGATACATGATCTGACTCAGCAGATGGATAATCCACTGAAGGGTTAGTCGGGGGAGCCCTAGGATGTTTCAGTGAAGCTGAAGTAGGCAGTGAAATCAATCATATGCCACATAGAACAATAGATCTACAATATGATTAACATAAATCCCTTTTGGCAAAAGACTAGGAAGAATTAGGAGTTGCTACCAGGGATTGATGGACTACCAAGACCAATAGCTCCTCCAGAGACTGCTGGATGGGCCACATTGGAAGGATTAGACATCCAACCTGCCAGGGGTGCAGGAACCGGTGCCGATGTAGGTTGAAAAGGCTGAGTCAAACACAAGCAAGTTAGTAAAAAAGCAAATAAAACCATGACAGACCAGATAACTGTGTTGGACCACCCACCCCATGTGCACCTAAAGGAGGAAAGCCTCCAGCTTTTTGTATTGAACCTAGCAGAGGATTGTTCGCCGGGGATGGAGCCCGAGCACCATTTGACTGTCCACAAGAGTGATCCACAAAAAGAGTTTTTATGTCCGGGTTAGGCCTTGGGTTTTTGCAAAGTTGATGCTGCCAATTTAAGCTGTGATATATACCAAAATAAACAAATAAGTTAAGTTTGTTTAGAGTATTAGCATCAGCATATAGGCCACCAAACGCCAAATAAGAACACTACCCCTGTGGTATATATGTAACCAACCAAACCATTTTCTCATTGGAGATGGGGAGGATTTAAAGGAAAATATAGAAAATGTCTATAAAATGGTTGAAATAGAAGAATTTGATATGATACATCAATAATTGAAATGTTAAGTACAATGTGAGACCCCTTTATACATCTACACTAAAATAGGAACCAAACTAGAAAGAGGAAAGACATAAGGACCAACTCCTGAATGTACAATGAATGGTTAAGTGCGGTGTCAGACCCCTTTTATACAGTAAGTCATAATCTAGTGTTAATGACTCAAAAAAAACAAGGCATTTCTCATAGGATGCTGGTTAATGTGCCTCGCATAATGATATAGATAGTTTTCCACATTGTTCGAAGGTCGGTGCCCTTACTTTAAGTTCAGAGACACCATTATAATTATTTAGACATATACATAAAAGAACAGTTGCCATATGAACACCCCAAAATGCATATGGACTAGCTCATAATGATATCAAAAGGATAGTTCTTTTCAAATGACCCCTTAGATCAATATTAAAGGTAATAGCAGAGTGAAGTTACCTCTGGTTAATAAGAGTCCGTAACCTTGAATTCTTTAGGTTAGGGAATTGCAGTTTATCACGGAATAAAGGATTTGCTTCAATAAGCTTCTTGAGCTCAACCAACATGATGGCCCTCGCAGACTTAGTGTCTCCATACTTGGATAGTTGTTCGTTTTCCCTGTGACACAACAAATCCAATTACAACCCTTGCGCTACAATCATTCAGAAACGGGACTCGACATATAACATGATCCCACACCTAAAGTTCTCTAACGTCAAGAGCTGGGTGATTTCCTTGAAAAGCTCTTCATTAAACGTGCAGAACACTTTCAAGTCCTTTACCAATATTTCCACCGCCTTTGCCCTGTCATGCCTATCAAAACCCAAATAATCCATTCATTCACAGTTCTCATGAAGAACGTAACAATAAGCACAAACAGCAAATTCGCAACAAGTTAAAAAAACATAGAAATATAATACTTACTTATCCAATGCCTCGAGATACTTCTGCTTCCTTATCTCGAAAAAGATCTTCATGGAATAGCGATTGTCGTCCACTTTAGTGAAACCAGAGAGATACTTCTCAACTTCATCCCAGCTGCCATTCTGCACCTCTTCCTCGAAATACTTCATGTTGAAGTAAAACCCAGATTCCTGTTCAAGCCTAGTTTTCAACAGCAACAAAATAAATACATTAATGAGGCTCTACTAGTTTATCATTATCACCAACCAAACAAATTGATTAATAATCTGAATTGACTAATAAATTCAAACAACAAACCCACTTGTGAACAGTCTCCTTAAACTTTTCCTCATCGAGAAACTGCAAGATCAGGAACACGAGCTCTCTACTAAGCGACGACATCTTACCCACCGGTCTTCAATTCCGAAGCCACAAAAATTACCAAATATCTCGCTAGATCTGTGCAAAAAAAAAAATCAAATTACCCACAAAAATTACAAGGGTCGGCTACAAATCGACCCAGTGACGGAAAAATCAGAAGCTCTACCCTAAACTAGATCATCGAACCATCGTTCAATACACAGACAAAACATCATTTTCAGCACAATTTCACCAGATACGGATGAAAAAAAAAAATTAGGGTTCGTTCACGGGACGGAATAGATAAGGAAGCAGCTCAATACCACACGAGAATCGAAGATGCAAAAGGGGCAAAAATGGAGAAAGCTCCAACAACAAAATTGCGAGCACACAATACATCAGAAGAGCTCAGAGTTGCAGATTCGAGCACAATAGGGAGCGATGAAGTTTCCAGAAGCTCTCACCTTCGTATTAGCCGAAGAGATCGATTCACCGAGCAGCTCAACACCACCAACGAATAGAAAGGGAGCTCTCAATACAGAGCTTTCTCTCTCTCTCTCCACAGAGAAGAAGAAGATTGAAAACTACTCTCGCTCCACTTTCTCTCTCCTCTCTCTACTCTTCACTCCTACGCTTTCTCTCTCTAGAAAAAAAAATAATACGACATTGGAGCTTGCAGAAATGGGTGGTTTTTATAGGAAGGGGGACAGAGAAAAGGATGATAAGCACTCTCGCTTATCGTATCAAAAAATGATAAAATATATGATAAGCTAGATTGCTTATGCAAAAGCACAGTCCATGGTGGGCCCCGCCAAGCCGGCTACATTTGTCGAGTTTATCGGCGCGGAATCTCTGGACTACAGCTGTCCTTTATAGCTCGGGACTCGGAGAAATGTTCAGGTACTGACGTACTATCAACTGATTCGCACCGTATCCGATCAGAGCCGTCCATCGATTTCGGTATCATCGGACGGTCAGGAATGGAGGGAGAGGTGAGGCTGAGGAAGAGCGTGGAAAAGTTCGGATAGCGATATTGTTTTTCCACAGATCCCCACGAGACCGAACGGAATGAGATTGGGCCCAGATTTCGAGATTATTACGATGATTGCCACTGGATCGCTTTGGAATAAGTCACGTGATACACGATAAGTTGGAGGCGATGGTTATATCGCGATATGTTAGGGGAGAAAGTGATGATGGTTAGTTAATTTAATCATATTTTTATTTTATTCGAAGTTAAAAGGAGAAACCGACAGGACTTCGTTAAAGTTATCATTAAAAATGATTTAAGTGGGTTTTCGGTCAGACTAAGAATGGGAATGGGTTTGTGTCCTTTTCAGGTGTAAGTCCACACTAGTCTCGTGTTACTGGGTTGTGTCACTTAGAACCAATCGGGTGTAGACACGTGGGTACTTGCAGAAAAATTATTGTACCTCAAACGGGATTTAAAACTTTTTTTGTTTTAAACGTTATATATTCATAATACCAATCGATAAACATAAACGGGATCAAAGACCTTGGGTTTTAGAATATGTCTAAGACTCCTATAGGTTTTTAGGTGTTCTTTGACTCATATAAACGTCTATTTTGCATCATAAACCGGGATGTGGGTGGTCGAAACCAACACCCTAGGCAGCTAAACTGAAACCTAAGAACAGAAACATGAATTGCAAAAAAAAAAATGAAATAATGAAACAGACTGTATCGATCCGGATCCCAAATCCACTGATTATAGTGTTCCAAGACCTTCTTCAATCGGCTCGTGAGGGTGTTCGGTTAAGAAGCCTTTAGCTCATGACGGTTCTTGTTCGAACCCACACCTCGGCAATACCACACCGTGAACGCGGCCATCGAACACTCTAAAAAGCTTTCAGAATCCATTGCTCAAAACAAAAGCTTAATTGGAGATTGATTCGGAACAGTCCTTGAAGCTCAACTACAGTCCCTTAATTAGACTCGATGTACCTTGATCGGTAACGAAGGCGATGAAGAAAACCTGATACATTCCTTAAAGCTCAACTACAGTTTCTTAGACTCGATACAATCTCTTAAAGTCGATGTACCTTGATCGACGACAAAAACAACGAAAAAAACCCTAGCGGCGGCTATGGTTTTCTATATAAATGGGATTTAAAACTTGAGTGCATGCGTTTGGATATATCACTGTTTATGTTCACCAATTAATTAATTTTTATTTCACGGAAGTGGTAAAAATGAAGAAAATAGATATTTACTTAAACTTGTGTAGAAAATTGACGGCACGAGATGGAGGAACTGGACACGGACCAGGTCGCAGGTGAAAGCAGAGAGGAACTGAACTGGACATAGCTATGCTACCTAGTGCCTATGATACTGAACAGAGCTAGTTCATCTCACGCGCTTGCTAAATGGTCGTGACGGCCACGGACCAATCCGAACACGAGTAGGAGCGGTTTTGGCACTTGAGTCGTGATGTGAGGCGCAGAGGAACCTAGTCAGATATTGAGATACTCTTGAAACGGGAATATTTTGAGAACTTAGATTTTAGTTTCATTATCTAATTTTGGTAAATTTATATTTTAGGAATTTTGGACCCAAAAACAATAGATGAAATTAAAAGTATATTATTATTTTATGTATATGTGTCCTCCTTTTTGAACGAAAGGTGTAAGTTCTATTAATACTTAAAAATAAAAGTCATTACAGCGAACAAAGTTTCAGAAGGTCTTTAATCAAAAAAACTCTAAATCGTAAGAGACGGTTTTGAAGAAGCATGGTAGCTTGATGATATTGAAGCGCATAAACTAAAGAACACCGCTCAAAGTAGTGCCTAGACGCTGCTTGATCCCATGGAGATGACTCTTTTCGTCGTGAGGAGAGCGATCGAACTTGCAGACGACAGTTTTAACGGGAGGAGAGGTATGATTCAGGGATCCCTCCTGGTAAAAATCATTGAATCCCTTCTTACTCATTGGATTTGGCGAGGCTGCATAGAGTCATCGCCCGATTCGTCTTATTTTGCCCGACTAAGGCGCCGATCGTGTCCGCACTCGAGACTTGGGAGACTAACATGGAGAATGCGAGCATCACCGCAACAGGGGGTCGCGGATCGTCGCCTAGGCACCATCCTTCTTATACAACAACACTGGATTGTGGATGCGCCACGGAGAACACCACCGCCACAGGGAGTCGCGGTAGGCCGCTGATACGCCATCCTTCCGATACAGCACCATCTGATTGTGGATGCGCATAGAAGAACACTACTAGGAGTAAAGAGAAAAGGAGACACACGATCGATCTCATAGTGGTTGGAGACGTGCACGATAATAGTTCCATGGCGTCTGTTACGACGGCTAGCTGGGGTCTCTCAACGCGTGGCCTCTTATTATATAACAAATGTTAAATGTAGTTTAATACCTATTTTTTTTTTTTTTTCTGATAATCTAATGCCTAGATTTGAATGATTAAAAAATTAAACAAGACTTGATACAGAAGAAGGGAAGAAATGCAAGTAAAATTTGGGGTATGAATTTAAAACATAGATGCTAAAGCCTATTAAATGTATAATAGAAATGTATACTTCTTTTATTTAGTTCAGATGTGTCAAAGTCAAATCAAACCTTAATCATGTGCTATACGTATGGATTAACATAGGAGCTTACGAGCAAACTCATTTGATGGCAATCCTTTATTTTTTGGATTTCTTTTCACTGTTATTTTGTCATGGACGTACGATTTTAAATAATGTTATGTTTTAATAAACGTTAATGATGAACATGTATGAATTATAAGATTTCAAAATGAAAAAAGGACAAATAATAAATCGTAACGTTACTTATAAGACTCACGTTCTGCTTAACAACTCGAGTGAATACTAATCAACTTCGACAATAACATACACTCCAACAATAACAAGATTATTATAAAATATATAAAAATGTTAAAACATAAAGATATCGTTGCGGAGACTTAAAACTAATTTTAGGAACCTAAATTCAATCAATACTGAAAAATATAAACCCAGAGTTATAAATGTGCCCATTAAGAAAATAGACAACCAACCATCACTTTTACAAGAAAATGCCCAATACTAACAAACAAACAAAAATCATGTATTACTAGCTATTGCTACCTTTTAAACTAATCTGTCTTACTATCTTAATATTCATAATCAATAGTTTTGCAAATATACCCTAGGTCCTCTCTAAGTTTTGTTAGGGCTCCAACGCCAACTGCAGGGGGCGGCTGCTCCACAGCGGCATCGTCCGATCTCCCGGGCTCGTCCCGGTCATCTCTCGTTTTTAGGAGCAGTACCACTCCCTCCTCTCCCTGATCTCTACACCCTATCTCCACAAATGCCCAATTTCTACCAGCAAAT
>JAYMSV010002329.1:0-11241 GCA_036897745.1 Erodium moschatum
CTTCGACAGGAGGAATGTTAGGTCCTCAGGCTTCAGGGACTGGCTCCGGGAGGGGGCCCTGGTTCAAGCTTTGCCTCCTGCTACTGATGCAGTCCATGCTCGGGGTTTTGAGCAGGACTTCCAGTTTCTCTTTCTTACCCCACTTTTCTTTTCTGCCTATCTGGCATATTCATATCGTCTGTGATGGTTCTATTTTTAAAAGAGCCGTGAACGATTCTGTTCGATGTCTGTTTTTACCTTGATGGCCAGGAATTTTTGTGTCGCATATTACATAGTTGATTTTCTGGTTTAATAAAATTACACCAGTAAGAAAAGAAGGTAGAATAGGACAGCAAGAGGGGCCGAATGGAAGTGTGGGCCGCCGCCATAGGCAGTGTTTACTCCCTCCATTAGCAACAAGCAAACAATACAATCTTGAGTCCTTTGAAAATCTCTAATTCAGATAACCAATTCATATTCATCGAATCAAAACCTCCTAATTCTTCAGACCTTACACCAGCTAGCTATGGCTATATGAGCCACTTCACATTCCTAACTCCAAGATATTATTTATATTTCCTAGCTCCTATTGCTTTTCTGACAAAATCACCGACTTCATCTCCTACGCGGCATCAATTTATTGCTTCATTTAGCTGTAATTAGCTCACCCATTCCAGCACTAACATGATAGTTATTGCACCTCATGCATGCATGCAAGTATTGTTATCAAGAATTAATGAGAATAAAAATTAACCGTCTTATATATTGATCGAGTACCTAAGCATGTAATTAATCAACCTAGCTATAACCCTAATGCCCGTTGACTCACCAACTGAATCCCTCTATGATCCTTTCTTTCTTAATTAACCAAGACATGGTGAACAATCATTGAGTTTATTGTGTTAGTCGATTACATGCCAATATATTCCTGTTCTGTCCATTCTTATTAGAGCATCTTGATTCACATAAAATGCATAACTTGTTTTTTAGCATAAAAATAGTTTTATTTCTTAAAAAAAATATCATGATAACAGAAGACTAGAGGAGTAGTCCTTCCGAGGACATAGTATAACTTATTTTCAAATTGAGCCCTATGCATAGTCTGATTTTTGAAATTGGGATTACCTGAGAACAACCTAAAACAAAAATGGAGCTAAGCATAGAACATAAAAGACAAACAAAATTATAACTCAAAACCATATCCGGCTCGACTTGAGCCCACCCATCGTAGTCTAGAAATTTGGATCCGCCAACTGCCACCTCTAGGTGTCGGGGAGACGAGCGTGGTGTGAGGAGGGATCACGTGATATGGTGGAGAAAACCCATAAAAGGGCCTGTCAGTCCTCCGAAACAGTCCAGGGCTGGGTTGTCTCATTGATCCTGGCGAGGCTGCATAGCAGATCTCGCCTGATTCGTCCGATTGTATAGGGCAATGAAGACCCCTCCCGCTTTGTTCGTGTGTTCGCTTCTGGCGTGAGAGGCTAACACGAAGAGGAAGATCAACTCCGCAGTAGGAAGTATGCACCATCCTTCTGATACACATCGCTAAGGTGTGGAGGCGCAGAGAGACACAACATCGTCATAAGGAGGAATAGAGCGACCCCAGTTCCACCATGAAAACCCAGATTTCGTTGGAGGATCACAATCCTAGCATCCAGAGTCGGTGTCTAGTAGGAAGACAAATCTATACCCTGACAGTTCTAGAAGAGGATACGCGATCAGGATGGAACCGATCGTGGGGCAGGCGGAGAAGATCATAGAGGAGACGGAGAGGGAGGAGTGGGGAAAACCGATCGAGAAGGACCTTCCGGGGAGGAGCGCCGCCGACGGCACGAGTGTATGGGCGACCCGGAGATACCTGTAAGGGGTTGGGTTTGAAGCCTTAGGCGCCGCATTGAGAGAGCTCTCGTGCTGCGTCAAAATACTTTATTTATAAGGTTTTCTTATTGTAATTAACTTAAAATGCATAACTTCTAAATTTGATGATACTTAATACTTTTATTATTTTCCGCTTCAACTTATACAAATAACTATATTTAGCACCAAATTCTATATTTTTGGTGCTGATAAAAGAAATTATATCATATATGGTAACATCGTATTTTTATATCATCTCTCTTTGCTCTAGGATTCCACAACAACCGCCGCATGAGATAAGGAAGATTGTGTCAGTATTTCGTCGGACTAATGAAGATCATTCCCGGTCCCGCGTTTATGTGATCTAGGGTCCCACGGGTTTGTGTCACGTTATAGGGTGTCTGTTAGTATGTTGGCAACAGGCTGATAACAGTCTTTCGTCGGCATCTATAAGCATGTGTGGACGAAATGGGTGGGATCTTGAGAGTACCAATTCAATCACCTCTTATGATCTTTTTTTCGGTATACTTATATCACTGGAAGTGTGTTTTGTTACAAATCCAATTTTGCAGGAACCCAGTGCAATGATCCTCCAACATGTCACCTACCTAATAGCGAAAGCTTGAATGGATACTTATGGTGACCCTTGTCACCTATTCGGGGATCCCAGAAGATCAAGCAGGAGAATATCACAGTAACAAATCTTTTGTATGAGATTGGTTCGATTAACAGTACTAGGCCACCCTACTTCTTCTTTTGGTTTGACATGTTCTCGTGGATGTCAAACTCGATCTTTTTATGTTAACCCGCGAGGAAATACTTCATTGTTAGAATATAACTATAATTGTGCCTTCAAGTATTAACTTTAGTTTTTAATTGAGTTGGTTCTTTAATATGGTATCGAAGCTTGTACCTCACGGACAAGGGTTCAAACCCCACCCTTTACAAAAAAAATATTAATTTATTCTCAATTTGTCAAATTTGTCCCAAATGGACAAACCCTTATCTCTCTTCTCAGTGGGTACATCTCCTCTTCTAAATAATTCACCTCCAAACTCGAAAACCAGTTTTTCTGTCCGGGTGTGTTAGAATATAACTATGATTGGGCTTTCAACTAGTAGTTTAAGTTTTTAGTTGAGTTTTTATTGTAATATTAATAACGTATATAAGAAAGACATGGCCTAAATCAGTTAGTCAATTACTAGTTCAACCTATACTTATTTCCAATTTATACATTAATTTCTATACCGAAAAACATCATATATGATACAAAAATTTAACGATTTATAGTGGAGTGAAACATAAAACACAAGATTTGGGGGTCCCGAGAGCACTAATTCAATCGCCTTCCTTCTTGTACGGTCTTGGTCTTCTGTTTCGTATATTAATTTTATTGGAGTGTCTTTTGTTACAAATCAGTTTTGCCGGAACCCAAGAATTCGGGTGTTCCATGTCTGCATTGATCCTGTAGCACGTCACCAACCTTACAACGGAGGCTTGAATGGATACTAAGGGTCAACCTTTTCTACTTATCAAGAGAACCTGCAGGATTAAACAAGACAGTTTCACAATAACAATTCTTTTTTATGATATTAGTTCAATTAAGTAAGACTGCCCTATTACTAGTTTTGGTCTGATATATTCTCGATGATATCAAACTAGATCTTTTTATGTCAACTAGGAAATCGATACTATTAGAGGACCAACTAAACTAAAAGCTTAAACTGATAGTTGAAGGCTCAATTATAATTCTAACACGCGCCCTCACGGATAAGCCCGTTTACGGGTTTGGAGGTGAATTATTTAGAAGAGGGGATTAGCCCGTTGAGAAGAGAAATAAGTGCTGGTCCATTTTGGGAAAATTTCATAAATTGAGAATAAATAAGAATTTTTGTAGAGAGTGGGGTTTGAACATGTGGAACCAAGATTTGATACTATATTACATGACCAACTCAACTAAAGGCTCAAGCTTAAGCTGGTAGTTGAAGGCCCAATTATAATTATTTTCTAATAGATACTTCATAAAATAGGTATGTTAGCGAGACCTTGTCTAAGCCAGTTACTCGGTTACTAGCTAAATATGTACTAATTTCAAATTTATAAACTAATTTCTATACCAAAAAACATTATATACGATACCAACAACTAGTAATTTTCCAAAAGAGAAAAATGGAGAAGCTGCAACGATTTGCAGTCAAGATAAAAGGCTCACCAATGCTCTTACTTGTTGTTTGCTTTTTGCTTGTATTGTTGTAGTTATTTCCTACTACGTCCAACAACTACAGGTATAATGATCAAATGATAATGCTTAGAAGTATCTTACATGGCTTTATCTGTTCAACGACGTTTATGGTTACATCTAGGTTGACAATATTTGTGTCAAGCAAGATGTTATTTGATATGTCATCAGACGTCCTATGTGCAACCGGTAGCAAAGCTAGAAAAGATGTTAGCGCAGATGTTAACAGACAGCTGGTGCATATCCATTCCTATCCAGTGCTGCAAATTTATTTCCTAATCTTGTAGATACTCATGCGATAGAGTTCTACTTGCTTTAGGAAGTAAGATCGGTTTCCTAATATTGTAGATACTCATGTGATAGAGTTAAACTTGTTTTAGGAAACATATCATGATAGAGTTCTACATTAAAGATAATCATGATAGAGTTCTATTTTCTTTAGGAAATAAGACCGGTTTCCAAAAACCTGAAGATATTCTCCATATCTGTTTCGTTTGTTTTTGGAATTATTGTTGCGCTAGGAAACATGAAGATACGTTTCCTAAGTGGTGAATATTTATTTCCTAAACTTGAAGATTCTTATGCGATAGTGTTCTATTCGTTTTAGGAAATTCTTGCACAAGGAAACTTAATTATTCAGCTTGATCATGACTCTAAGGATGGAGAAACCCTAGGAGGCACATTTACAAGTTGTAGGAGCTATATAAATCGTGAAGATATTCAGAGCTCCGTGTTGTTTGACATTATGGTTATATGCCATCGAAGCCATTGTGGTTACAGGCATAACTGTTGTCCTTACCTCTTGTTCGTTGTTCTTTGTTTATGATTCCAGGGCTCCTAAGCTTGTTGGACTAGCGTGTTGGGAAACTGGATGAACTAACCAAAGAAGGACGTATTTGTGCTCAAAATCTATTCATAACTGAATGAGTATTGGAGCTTTGCGTGCGTGATTGAAGATTCACAACCAACCTTTGAAAACAAAGACTAATCCGAGACTGAAGGGCTCATAGTATGGAATCAAGAGTGGTTCTTGGATTCAGGGGGAGACCTTGAGATAGGTTTTCACTTTGTTATAATAGCATAGGGTTGATATAGGATGACCTGATAACTTGTATGTTGATTAATTACGTGATAGAGAAACCTTTCCACTGGCAAAGTTTCCCCCCCAGACGTAGGTGATGATGCACCGAACTGGGTAAAAAACCTGTGTGTCTTTGTGTGCTTGTTCTTATTGTTTATATATCCATATTGTTCTATAGCAAGATGTTTGTCCACATGTATTAACATCTTGTAAGACATCTTAGTGTCTACCGACAAGTAACATCTTGGATGACATCTTGCTACTGCACCTATCCAGAATTTCAATTGGTATCAGGGCAGGTCGCCTACTTTACGCGGTGTGACCATGAAGGGATAAATTCTGTATGTGCATAATAGATAAATCATAGAGGATGAGGTTCTATAAATCGGCCACATGTACTGGATGATGAAGAGGTGGAGGAAAACGTGGCCTTGATTGTGAAGAAACTTATGAAGCGGTTTAATCGCAGGCCCGAAAGATATGTCCCTCATGATGTCTCTCGTGATGCTCATGACAACTCACTTCAGAAGGCACAAAAAGTTGAAGATATTCCTAAAGGAGGACGGAATTCTGATCGAACGAGCAAAGTAGTCCAATATCACGATTGTGAAGGATATGGACAGATACAAAGAGAATGTCCTAACTTTCTGAAAAGGCGAGAGAAAGGGTTCAATGCATCCTTGTCAGATGGAGATGAAAAGAAATGTGACGATGAACATGTAAACAATCATCTTGCTTTTACTACTCATGTTGATCATATTAATTCAGGTGAGACTGTCGATGAGAGCCTCTCTTCAGAGCTACTCTCAGATGATGTTATGAACATTGCCTATGATCACATGTTAATCAAATGGGTAGAAGAGTCAAAGATCATGGAGAAATAGAGCAATCAGATATAGACTCTAACTGAAGACAAGGATATATTGGTTGATACAACTGCCTCTCTCAAAGAAGAAGTGAGCAGACAAAATTGGGAAATTGGTAGAATCACCAAGTCTGTCAGGATGGTGAACACAAGTACAAACACGCTGGACACTCTCTTGTTCATTGGAAAAACAGCTAGAGACATGACAGGACTTGGTTATATTGATGAAGTCTCAACCTCCTAAACCGTCCTTGTCCCTTAGAAAGATGTCTACCAGTCCATATCTGCTGGAAAACAGAATTTCGTTCAGAATCATCAATACCAAGATGCATAAATATCAACAAAGTCATATTCGGCATCCTGTAGAACATCCTATACGACATCCATTACAAAATTCTACACGACATTCTGCAAGACATTCATATGATCAACAGTGACAACACAACTCCAGTACTTAAGTTGGTTCATTACATGCAGATGTCCTCAAGAGAACACGGTGGGAATGTCATTTTTGTGGTAAAAAGGGCCATATAAGACCACACTGCTATCAACTCTATGGAACCTCTTGTGTTCAACAGAGAAATCTTGGTCAACCTCATACCACTATGAAGCGGGAATGGTGAATAAAAGTTGAAAACGATCATGCCAATTTTGCATATACCACCCTCACTGAATCCACCGAATATGTTTGGTACTTTGATAATGGATCTTCACGACACATGAATGAAAATTGTGAATACCTACCAAATGTTCGTCTTTGTGTCTCTGGGCATGTTACTTTTGGAGATGGGGTCAAGGCAAGAGTCATTGGAACTATAACATCTACATGTTCACCTGCATCAACATGTCTATTGACAAAAGGAGATGAAGTTGAGATATGGCACCAAAAGCTTGGTCATCTAAACCTGAGAAAGACTAATGAGTACCAAAACCGAGCAGTTGATGAAGAAATTGATATATCGGACTCAGGCAAAGATGTCACTCAGGATGTTGCAGGTACAAATGTCATTACAGATGTCTTTCCAGAAGATGACATCTCTGAAACTGATGAGAAACCAATTTCTCAAAGGCCTAGAAATCCTCTCTGAAGTGTGCAGAAAGACCACTCAATTCATAACTTCATTGGAACTAAGTGGATCATCAAGATTGAGACAAATGAGCATGAAAATATCACACGAAACTGGGATCATTTTGTAGCTCAAGCAGACACTCATGTAAAAGAAATAGACCGTGAAGAAGTCCATGGAGTCCAACCCAAAGGATTCAGTGATCCACGCTTGCCTCACCAGATCTACAAAGCTCAACAAGCCAGATATGCTAAGCTATCTCAGTTGAGAAGAGTGGCTATGATCAAGGGGGAGTTTCCAGAACTCAATCTTCTAAGAAGGAAGTGATCACCTTCATGATCGCCCAAATGTATGTCAAGGATAGTGTGTCTAGTAGAATGTCAGACAAGATGTTCTGACGTGATGTAAGACATTTGCAGACCAAATTTGAATAAGTTTGGTAGTTTGGTAGGAGAATATGTAAAGGCCAACATAGAGGTAGTTTTAGAAGTCTATTGTATCCTTCTAACAGTCATCTAAACTCACCTTGCTCAGACTAAGCAAATCATCAGAAAAAGCTCCTATGGAAGATGTGTTGATCTTGGCAAAAACCTAATCTTACACTTGTACGATTGGCTGAGAACTCTGAAGCCAAGTTTCGCAACTTGTGCATCAAGAAGTTCCCCATGATGTTGGAAAAGATGTTAGTTCAAAAGATGCAGATGTCTCTTGTTTGCGTGTAACATTTCGTAAGACATGTCTGACATCTAGAAGAATGTTAATGTACAATTTGAAGAAGAGGTAAATGGTTTACATCTCTAGTATGCTGGAAAGAAGGAAAGAAAGAGGACTTCCTGAAGAAGGTAAGAGCATCGGTCTAGCAAAGAATGTTCTGCAAAATGCCAAACTATTGTGTTTCTTCACATGGATCCAACATTATTCCAGAATTGGCTAGATGCCTTAGGTATGTCCACTTCCTTAATTTTTGGTGCATTTGTTGCTGACTGTTTTACTCTGCTTGCACGATATCTTGCTTCCAAAGGTGCCAATCAGTTTCTCATCTCTGCTTGATGAGGGATTATGATATGAAAAGTAAGAAATCGATTATGCTGACCTTCAGCAAGAAGCACTACGAAGATCTAAATGTCAATAAATATGTCAAGAAATCTGAGAAGGAGCCTAAGGAAGGAGGATTAGGTGGCTGAACAAGATGTTAGCCCAAATGTTGTTTCTAGTGGAAAAGAAGAAGGTCGCAAAGATGTTGAAACAAATGTCATACCAGATGATCAGCATGAACATAATGTTCAAACTCAAGAAGAGGACAACCCTGTAGACCTCAAGTTTGTTAAGAAGAAGCTCAAAGGATCAAGCCAGAGACAAATGAGCCGTTTTGGAGGAACTTGCTCCTGAAGAGCAATCATCGTCTGCACCTGAAGCTTCTCAACTCCATACTTTAGAAGCTAATGCCGCTGCCAAATCTGCAAATATTGAGAAACATGTCCCTGAAGATGTCCAGAAAGAAGTTGTTGGAGATGTTATTGAAGTGTTAAATATTGTGAACCTCGACTCTGTGAAAGAGAAGAAAAGGAAAGGCAAAAGAACTGTCTTTATCCTAAGGAGAATGTCTAAAAGACTCAGGTCTCAAATATCTGTTGAGGAAGAAGATTTAGCTACTTCCATAAGTAGCTTGTTGGGAAAAGCTCCAAGTAAGGAGGCTCCTAGTGCCTCTGGTTCAAAGAAGAATCCCAAGCCTACCCTACACTTAATTTGTGTATCTTCTTATGCGGAAGAAGAGGTTGAAGAAGATGAATCAGTGCCTATGACTCAAGGAAAGAAGTCTGTAGATGTGAAGAGGGCTCCAGCATGAGTACGTGATTTACCATTGGATAATGTATCCTTCCATCATGTAGCAGTGAAAAAGTGGAGGTTTGTCTACCAGAGAACCATCAATACAGAGAGGGAATTTTCTGAGGAAGCCAAGAGCATAGAGCAAGTCTTGAATGTCATCCAAGATGCTCATCTGCTGAAAATTGTCATGGACATAGGTCCAGTTTATCCTCAATTGGTAAGGGAATTTGATGTCAATCTGGCTCCTATTTTTGATGATCCAGATTGCCACATAGTGGTGGTGAGAGGAAGAAGATTGATGTTAGTGAAAATGCTATCAACACTTACCTAGGAAGGCATGGAGCACAACCATGACTTATTATGCTCATTCTTCACAATGTGGCTAAGAAGATAACTGGAAATCCACAGAAAAGTTGTCATCCAAGGGAAAGCTGTCATCCTCCGAGCTCACACTTATGTATTCTATCCTCTTTAGGATTAGATTGGAGAATTGAGCAGCCTCATCTCATGGTTCAAGCATTACTTCAAAATTGACCAGACTTATCTATGTCATAGGTATGTCATCTCCCTTAAACTTTGGCACATTTGTTATTGACCATATCTTTTGCCTTACAAGATCTTTTACAACAAAGCTGCCTGTTGGATTCCTTTCCCTAATTTCTACGCTGATTCTCTGTCAACATCCCAATATACTGAGGGAGTATGTTGTTAAGGGAACGATTCGTGTAATGATGTACTTCAACATGAAGCGATTCGAAGGCTCAAATGTCAGAGAAGATGTCCTGGCATCAAGCAAGAAGCCTCAAGGTGATAGCAACTTTAGAGGTCCAAGTTATCCAGGAACTATCATTGAGAAGATCTCTACTTCAATTGCAACCATGGATAAACAAAAGAAGATGTTGAAAGACCCTCTCCAAGACACGCAGGCAACTCAAGATGTCAAGATAGATGTCACAGAAGATACTGATCCAGAGAACTCATCCATCGAATCAGATAATATTTAAAGTTATATTATCTCCTATCCACTATGACTTTTGAACTACCTTGTTTGGACATGTGAAGTCCTAATAGTATGTTGTAGTTGTTACTATTTTTATTTTCCCTCTGCCAGAAGTTAATAATAAAGCATATATACTTAGTTGTTTTTCTATCTTTGGCAACTTTTTGAGGCAACCAGGGGGAGAAGAAGTATTGTGAGATGAAGCATGCTGGTTATATAAAGATATTTTTTGCGGGGAAGCATGCTAAGAAGAAACTAATGGTGATATGTGAAGCATGCAAGTATATGAAGATGTTGTTATTAAGTCAAAGCATGCTAAGAAGTTTCTTCTTGATCTCTTTTCCTGTCATCCCCTAGATTGTAGTGGTTGAACTCCTTGCCACAAAAATAGCCAAAGGGGGAGAATGTTGTTACATTTAGGTTGACAATGTTTGTGTCAAACAAGATGTTATTTGAGATGTCATCAGACGTCTTGTGTGCAACCTGTAGCAAAGACAGAAAAGATGTTAACGCAGATGTCAACAGACAGTTGGTGCGTATCCATTCCTATCCGGTGCTGCAAATTTATTTCCTAATCTTGTAGATACTCATGCAATAGAGTCCTACTTGCTTTAGGAAATAAGATATGTTTCCTAATCTTATAGATACTCATGTGATAGAGTTCTACTTGTTTTAGGAAACATATCATGATAGAGTTCTACATTAAAAATACACATGATAGAGTTCTATTTTATTTAGGAAATAAGATTGGTTTCCAAAAACCTGAAGAAATTCTCCAGATTTGTTTCGATTTTTTTTGGAATTATTGTTGCGCTAGAAAACTTGAAGATACGTTTCCTAAGTGGTGAAGATTTATTTCCTAAACTTGAAGATTCTTAAGCGATAGTGTTCTCTTCGTTTTAGGAAATACTCTTGCGCAAGGAAACTTAATGATTCAGCTTGATCATGACTCTACGGTTGAGAAACCCTAGGAGGCACGTTTACAAGCTGTACGAGCTATATAACTCGAGAATATTTTCAAAGCTCCGTGTTGGTCGAAATTATCATCAGATGTCGTCGACGCCATTGTTGCCATCATGGCTATTGTACATTGTTCCTTGCTTTAACCTTCAGAGCTCCCAAGCGTGTTGGTCTAGCATGTTGGGAGGCTGAATGTGTTGAACAAAGAACAATGTTATTGTTCTCAAACACTATTCGTAACTGAATGAGTGGTTTGGGTTGATTTTGTGTTCATCCTCGTTTCGTAACTGAAGAGTGATGACGAAGTGTTTGTGTGCTTGAAGTTTCACCATTGAAGACCGCAAGTCTAATCCGAGACTGAAGGGC
>JAYMSV010002330.1:0-11241 GCA_036897745.1 Erodium moschatum
TGCCAAGGTGGCGGGGGGTAGTTCTTTTTTGGCGCCTGGGCGCCGCCTGGGCGGGCTAGGCGCCCGACTTTTACAACACTGTTCCCTGGAGTGGGTTCGTGTTCATGAGATTTCGATTAGAGAGGAACGTTTATTTCATTATACTCTCCATCCTGCTCTTTACTTCGAAGGACATGTTTTATATTATACTTTGCTGATAAAAAAAAAATTGTTTGTATGTTCAAATGATAATAACGTCTAACATTAGTGATGGAGGATTCACAAATGACAGCCAGGCCTGGCCTATTGACAAATACATGAAAGGGGGACCAAAACTTGTTAGACCAATTATTCTCTTTCGTGCAAACTTTTTTTCATTCTGACCAATGGAGTATTGCCACGTTTTGAAGTATAGTAAACAGTGGAGTCCACCAATTAAATAATCTAGTTGAAACGTGGCAGTCAAAGTGAGGTCACACTGTGGATTGTTCAATTTCCATATTAATCATGCATGAGAGAAAAGTGATATCTTTGTCCTCTACCTCTTCCTTTCAATTGTTGGACATGTCCTCTTCTCAGTTTTCTCTTAAAAATCACCCGACCCTCCTTATTGATTCGATGCATGCATGGCTCTTCATTCGTCCACATGTTGCGATATTATTGCATCGCCCGTGTGTCATTGGTATGTTGGTCTCCAAAACTAAAATAGAACAAAAGATATCCAACTTATCTTTAAAAATCAAGAATTACCAAAAAAGTGAATAGATGTTTTATATAATAAACTGAGTTTTGTGGATAATTACAAAAAAAAAGTAGTATGAGATATTCATTTTTTTTTTTTTTGTAAATTATAGCCTCAATCTTTAACAATTACAATAATAAAAAAAAATTAGTGCAATGAACTTATCTTTTAGTTAAGTTTTGTTTAAAGTTATTCTAAAACGATAATTTTATCGCTGAATTTTTAAAATTTAAAAATAATAAATAAAATCTAAAATTTTCATTTCTTTAATTTTTTTTATCAACAAAGTAGTATATAAATAGCTTGAAAAGGAAAACAAAGGATCTAATTACAGAATCCTTACAAGCCAACAAGCACTCAACCAAATACCAGATACAAACCCGAGCACTGGCATAATAGCACAACCTCAACACAAACCCAACAAGGGAGGACAATGGTCTCAAAACCTAATTTGACAATCATATAAGCGAAAGACAAAACGGCTAAAAATTGAGTCTAGAACCCGAATTTAACAACTATGAAGCACATTGAGACCCAGATTTGTCAACCATGAAGCTTAATAAAGCTAGCTGTCCACCACTCATAACACCCAAAACCTTACCCGAGCTTGAGGAAGACAATGTATATCATCGGAACCCAAACTCAGAGACCGACACACCGATGACCCAACATCGCTGATCGACAATGATAATTCGGTGAAGAATCACCGAAACTCAAAACCCAGAGAAGCAGGATTCCTCGATTTCCAAGGCCAATAGACCCAGCCAATCTTCTTTTATCTTTAAACATGTAAAGAAGAACGAAAATTTTGAATCTATTTTTATTAATTATTTTTTAAAATATAAAAACACCCTTTTGTAAACAAAATTATACAAAATACAAAGAAATAAGTTCATGATATTGTTTTACAGTTATAAAAGACAAGTATTTTGAATTCCTCAAGATAGTTTCTTGCATTCTTGTTGATGAAAAAAAAGACAAATTTTTGGTTCGTTTAAATTCATGATATGAAACCATCGTATAACAATTTTGTCACTACACAAAGGTGTTCATTTTTTTATACATATATTTTGGCTCTATGTTTGAAGTATGAAAGTCCCATCCTCTAAAGAGGAGAAGATAGGAAACGACCTATCCATCTATATGTAGCTATAAAGAACAAAACCATGAAACTGAACTGTGTTTACAATACTGCGAAGGATAGAAGAAGCCAAATGAGTTTGGCTACTTCCAAGTTCCAACACTTGTACAATGATACACATTCTTAGATGAAACAGTAGTCATATGTTTTTCCACGACGAGTCCATAAAAAGATCACAACTAGACAAGATATCAAAATGAATGAAAACAAGGGTAGGGCCTGATGATTGCTTGCCATTAGCTGGATGAGAAAGCTAAGGCCGAAATGGACCTTTCCATTTGAATGTTATGTAGCTGTCTCCTTCACTTTCCTCCCATTAACCTTCTCTATATAAAACCCCCCAACACCTTTCCTTCCTAAACCCACATGCAATGGCCTCCTCAAAGCTTCTTCTTTCCCTCTTCTTTTGCATCTTTGCTCACTCTCTTCTGGTCTCGGCAACTTTCTTGCAGGACTTTAAGGTCACTTGGTCCGATTCCCATATCAAGCAGATTGAAGGAGGCAAGGCCGTCCAACTTGCTCTAGACCAAAGTTCGGGTCAGTTTTATAGCATAACATTTTGATACCCAAACTCATTGAGCTCAAGGAAATGACAAGAATGTTTTGATGTTTTTTCAGGATGTGGGTTCTCTTCCAAGAAGCAGTACTTGTTTGGGCACATTAGCATGAAGATCAAGCTTGTTCCTGGAGACTCTGCTGGGACTGTTACTGCCTTCTATGTATGTGCAGTGAAGTCATAACATTTAACACATGCATTGACTACTGCTCTGTGTGTTAGAATGTAAAATTATAATTAGGTTTTCCACTATCAGCTTGAACTTTTAGTTGAACTGTTATTCTAATACTGTGTAACTTGACAGATGAACTCAGACACAGGCAACAGGCGTGACGAACTGGATTTCGAGTTCTTGGGGAACCGGACAGGGCAGCCTTACACGGTCCAGACCAACATCTTTGCGCATGGCAAGGGAGACAGAGAGCAGAGGATCAACCTCTGGTTTGACCCTGCTGCAGATTTCCACACCTACTCCATTCTATGGAACCACCACCATATTGTGTATGTCAAAACACATCACCTAATTTAAAACTCTGTCTTTTAGTTTCAGTTCTTAGGTAAATTTGGGGTATTTGCAGTTTCTACGTGGACCAAGTGCCGATCAGAGTGTACAAGAACAATGAAGGCAAAGGGATAGCTTACCCCACGATGCAGGGCATGGGGGTGTACTCGACGTTGTGGGAGGCAGATGACTGGGCGACGAGAGGAGGGCTGGAGAAGATAGATTGGAGCAAAGCCCCATTTTATGCATATTACAAGGACTTTGACATACAAGGGTGTCCTATGCCAGGACCCGCCGGTTGTGCCTCCAACCCCCGAAACTGGTGGGAGGGCACTGCCTACCAAACTCTTAGTGCCGTCGAAGCAAGAGCATACAGATGGGTTCGCATGAACCACGTCATCTACGATTACTGCACTGATAAAGCACGAAACCCAGTGACCCCACCAGAATGCGTTTCAGGAATCTGAACATCTTATATACTCATCACTACATATCTTCATTTCCACTTCTGAGACACTAGTTAGTTGCATGCTATATATGTTAGGCTAGTGAAGAGGGTATAGTGATGTGCATGTTTGTAGTATATATGGATGGGTGAAGCTATTATTTGGGAAGTTTAACATGTACATGTGGCCTTGTGTGTGTATTTAATATATTGAACATCATCTGTACTGTACTGTACTGTACTGTGGTTGCTAGTAAAAAGCTTGTGTGGTATGGTCCGTGTTTGTGAAATTGATGTTCCATACTTATATAGGCTTCTCTCAACAATTCACAGGACAAGAGCTGGGCCGTACCCATCCAAATGTCTTCTATTGTTGATAAAACACATATAGGCCGTTGGCCATCCAAATATCATCATTTGGGCTTTCTGGATCCGTAGATCCCTATGGAATTAAGCCATACCCTGTCACGATTGGGCTTTATGGGCCCCTTGACAAGCAAGCCCAAATATACTACGACACCGTATGGGGAAAGTGGAAGCATAGATTGGCTGTGGAAACGATATCGTTTCCTTGTTAGGTCTTGTTCTCCTTGTGAAGTCAGGTATTAAGGGACATGGTAGCTGGTTGCAGAGGCATTGAAGAACATATTGGCTTTTATCTTTATTTTCATAGCTTTCCTTTTCTTATTGCTTTTCCATTCCTATAGTGTAGATCCTGTAGACATGAGCCATTAAAGCTGTCTCAGAGTGTGTTTGAGTTCCCACGATCAATTGAAGCTTTCATCCTCCTATTTTATTATTGAAATTTTGCTCTAAATACAACATGAATGTAACACACTGTCCTAAATTTGTCTTTTGGTCACAATTTACATAAAATATAACAACACAATATCTAAATTCTAATATCCCCTGTAAAATTAGTTTAAATCCTCTTACTGCAAAAATATGGTAGCCGGCCGTAGGTCCTTTTGACGTACACGACGCATCGTCTTCTTTGGTGAATCTATTCGGCTATCCTCCACTACTACCGCCCACCCTGAAGCCCATCTCCTCTTCAATCCGTCATGTTGAGCTTGTCGTTTAAATCCACAACATCATCTTGTTCTCTTCTACGTCCATCGGTTTTGTTGCCGCCTCTGCACCAGTTTCCACCAGACACCTCTCCATGGCATCAGCCGCTACTATCGACTCTGCCCCAATCGGCGCCGACTCCACCATCTATGAGTCCACCGCATCTGTCATGTTTGTTTTCCTTGATGTTCGGAGAACTAGGAAGAATCAACTAGGCGAGGTTTGCTAAACAAACTCGTTGGTCATCATGAGTCCCCTATGACATCATGGGGTGCCTCAGAGGAGGCACATCCCCGCAGGAACAAATACTTTATGCTCCTCAGCCTCCTCCATTCCATGGTATACTCCTTGGACGACTATTATGACACAACAAGCCAGTTCAAGTCGAGGCGGGGATAGTTTATTGGATCACATGCGTCAACCACTGTATGAATAGGGAACCACCCCCTAAAGTTCTCCAATGTAATACCAGACATTATGTCATAAGATTAGTGTTTCGACCGTCACCGAAACTACATCTCGTCTTATTTTTGTTTTCCACTGATATATGATCCTTGTGATCTTTTCCTTTTAATATCAATGAAACCATATCGTATACTAAAAAAATACAATGCTTCTGTATAGTTAACCACATCCCCTTCCATTGTACTCCAATGTACCTAATATAAATGGTTTTGATCTTATATTATCCGGGGAATTGTTATGTCCCATCAAGAGTATCGCTCATCAACTTCCTATTTTGGTCCACAGACACCAGTACCAGCAGAGCAACGAAAAAATCCACTTGATCATGGTTCGTACAACCAAAAATATAAAGAAAATGGGTCTGAATCAACTCTTCCAAGCCACTTACCCATACCGGCACATTACCTACATCATCTCATAGACTCTTCAGCTCATTGATTATTCGCTTATGGGTTCAGAAGCATGGAAGAATTTGGGGTCGCGATCATTAATCCTGAATTAATGCTACTTAACTTGTTTTTTCTTGAATATCTCTTTTATGTCTAGAGCACGCATGTCCTACCTCTTAAAAGCCTCCTTCTTATGCATTCTATATAGTTAATGTTGAGTTCATGTTCGATCGTACTCTTCACGATAAAAAGAATCATCTCGATGAGATCAAGTAGCTAGCATTTCAGCACTTGTTGAACTGTTCTCTACAGTTTGACTTTCTTTTACAGTTTCTATGTTTTTTCCTTATAAACCAAAGTTTTATTGGTTCTTTGTTCCAGCGTCTATTAAACAAAAAAGCTAGGGTTCTTGTTTTCTATACGAATCTTCTTATTAATTCTAATGCACCTTTCTAGTTGAAAAAAAAAGTCTTAATTGGGCTCAGAGTATAGACATTAAATTTCTTGAGCACACTTGATAGACTTTAGGTCGCACGCTTGACATAAAGACAATCATGACGAAAATAATTGTTAACTTATTTTTATAATTGTAGACATTGATTTTGCTATACATTTAGTACTTGACCTTTTGTGGCACCATAGGTCGGCTTTTCTCTGCATTCTTCATCCCATTCTAACCATTAATTTATAACGTGTTTGAATTGTGAACGGAATCCTGATCATTAATATTAGAGTACCATGGATTAAGAATTATTGTCATTCCTAAGTAAATATAATTGATTAATCAAAGGCGACAAGAATTTTAAAACTTTCAATTTTCGTCTTTGATTTTTTCATTTTTTCTCTCATGTATCTATATTCTTGATATTAATAAGTTACTATAAAGAAATGTTATTGGTAATCAATACTATATTAATTTATTAAAAGTTCTCTTAAGTTTAAAATATCTGCCCCATTTTCAAAACAAAATAAAACGTATATATGTCCTAACATATGAAATATTTATTTTGGTACAAATAAATTATTTAAGTATTATAGACAGCGTAAATCTATAAAATATCGTGTATATCAAACATCGTGTCATTTCAATGATAGGCACCACATAACACGTATTTTCATATTGTAATGCATAATGTTCGCAGGAAGGAAGTCATGTTATGGTTTTCGTTTTTAAAACAGATAGTTGGGGTTCTAGAAGCGGCTGGAACTATGCTAAGCGGATCATCCAACATGGTTTGGCTAATGATAGTCGACGAGGAGGCAATGATGAATTGATGATATTGAAGAAACTGGAAGAATGGATGACGGATTTTTTTGGCGAAGCTTGAAATCCTTAGGGAGGAGGAGGACTTTCGGTGATGGATTTGTCCATGTGTTATCGGAAAGCTTCTCTTCTCTTCGTTGTACAACCCAACAGTCTTCATCGATGTGATGGCAGACTTTTGGAAGGCTTGCAAGACCTTTGGAAAATGTACTATTGGTTTTTTCTTCCTGACAACATAAGATAAGGCTAGGGTTTTCGCTTTAGAATCCTGGGCATTCAACAAAGTGTCCTTGATCCTGGTTGACAAGTCATCTGGTCCATGAATGATCGTTGTTACACCAGTGATACCTTGATTTTTATATACCCTTAGTGACCAATCAGGATACGAGTCTCGGGCACCAATTCATCACGAACTGGTAGAATCCATATACCATGCGTATCCTCCACCTATTGTTGTGATCTTTGGTCTACTAGAAAGCAACATGTCTTCATTATAAGATCAAACGTCAGTTAGACAATATAGTATGTGTCAAGTCGAACCAATGGGTCACCTACGGTGCGTAGAATTTTCTATCATGGTATTTGGACACAATTGTTAAAACTGTGTTTGTTTCTCGGTTATAATTTTAGGATCAAATAGTTAAAAAAAATTATCGAAAATGTCTATTCTCGTCCCCTGATTAAGTCTCTTATGTTTTCTATGTAATTTTTGTTATTAATTAATAAAATTTAAGTCTCTTCTGCTAAGAAAAGAAGAAGAATAGATTTCAAAAAAACAATTGGTGTAAAGTTTTTTTTTAAATAGTAACTATCATTAATAGTGACGTACATCGAGGTTCAAACCACAGCATTTGTCCCAAAATTAACCTCAACCCATAAATTTCCCTTTGTTAGGGTGTGAGAGCTCTCAACACTAGCCGTCGTCCACGATACTGCCACCGTGCCCTAGTGCGCCAACGGGAGTTAAAGCATTTATTGCTCTCATCCAGGAAGCTCTAGCCGGCTATCGTGCACCAACGGTTGCGCCGCAATCCGGACCCGTTGTCGTTGTCGTGCAACCGGCCATGGGTGGTGGCCGGTCTCATAGGCGCTGTTGTTGTCACTCTTGGGCTTTGTCCCGTCTCCTTGTTCAGACGGGTCTCTCGCCATGTGTGTGTGTCTCCTTTCCGATGTCGTCTCCAACACCGCCGGCCCAACACGGACGTCCCCACAGTCGTGGCCTCCGCCCTCCCCCACCATCACTCATGACCTAGCACCACCTCCTCCTCTGCTACCAACGCCTCCAGCACCATCTCTTTTTCTGCCACCAGAGCAACTGCCACATTCCCTTTTGCCACCAGAGCTTCCACTGTCACCTTCTCCTCTGAGACCAGATGCAATGGTTAGCGTGTAGAGGTTCAAGGCGTTTAGACGGGAGGGGATCCTGAATCATATACACACTCTCCTACCTATTGTCTAGTTCAAGTTCGATCGTACTCTTCACGTCGAAAAGAGTCTTCCCTATGGGATCAAGTGGCATTTAGGCATCATCTTGAACGATTCTCTACAGTTCGATTTTCACTTTCAGTTCTTATTCTCTTATTGTCAATACGAAAATTTTCGACTAATTAATCAAGAGTTTATTAAACATGAAACTACGATTCTCCATCTTCTATATTGTTTTTTTTTTATTAATGATATTTACACGTTCGATTAAAAAAAAGAATAGTGACGTACATCACAAATATGCATGAAGCATGGTGATGAACTAGCCAATATCATATAAGATTTTCCGTACGTACCCATCACAAATAAAACCCTCCAGCCGACGTCCTGTTTGGCACATGACACGTGTATCTGATAAATTAAACATTTCAATACAAAAATGATTACGTGGGATACTCTAAGCCAAAACCTAATCAATAAAAATTAATGACTAATCCACTCGTTACCGAAACCATTCGATGGAGTTGAACATAAATAACGGTTGTAATACCACCAGATGTTTTCATCAATGACGACACACTTTTTGTAGTATGATATTAAAACTGAAAAATATAAAAGTCGCTTCCTGTAGCCGTTTCAAAAAAGTCATTTATTGGTCCACACCATCACCATTCAGTTTAATTATTTGAGCAAAACAAGAGGACCTGTAATCGTGTTCGTTGGAGATGGGCAAAGAATCAAATGATCATTGATAGCGTGCTCCGAACGTGACCCTGAACACGCATCGATCTTGACCGTTGATTACTCGTATTAATTATAAGAAAATATACGAGACTATCTATTATCCGTTCCATTATTGTAAGGTCGAATATCTTACTTTGTGGAATCTCCATTCCAAAAGGACCATTCCGGGGCCCACCTCTATTTGAAAATCCCTTTAAATGAGAAAATCATTTTATTTCCTTTTGCCAAAAGGTAAATAAATAAAACAAAACAAAACAAAGCCATTGGCTCTTCACGTGGGAGTGGGTCCCACGAGTGGCTGAGGAGATCGTGACCATCCTCCTTTATCTTTTTCCAAGTTCATGCCTCCGTCCTTTCCTTCAGTAACACGTTTGTGAAATATTTAGTAATTATAAACGGTTTGGTTGAGTTGATGATGGATCCACATAATCTCCACCTGTACAAGTAGGCCCATTTGTTGACTCTTTTCATTATCTCCGACTCTTTCGAATTTAATTAGCAACTCAATTAAAGACAAATACACGTGAGCTAACCTCTCCAATCCATCGTCACCCTCTCTCAACTAATTTATATCATTTTGGGTCCCACGCGTGTTTAACCTAAACGTACGTGTATCAGTATATATGATTCATCAGTTTCTTCAAATACAATAATAACACCAACTCTATTCTTAATTAATCAGACTGGATTCAAACTAACGACAGAAAATTATGATCCTATGAAACCACATAATAAATTTACAGCTATTTTAATAACAAACCAATCTATTATTATTATTATTATCATCTCGTTTGGTTATAAATTTACAAGAATATGAGATAGGTGGATTTAAGTGCTAATACTAATCTCTACAAGCTAATTACATGAACTAATCTTTCACCACAGGCCCTTAACCAACAAAAAAATTGATGGGTACTTGTGTGGGGTTCTACATGTCTCTCTCTCTATATATATGATATATATAGCACCGTCCGTCATTATCTCTAAATCTGGATTAAAAACTTAATCAACAGGCAGCAGAAGGATTAGTGAACTGGTTATAGAAGTGAGTTGTTTTATTGGGAGCCAATGAAAAAGGGCTCTTGTTGGAAGCAGCGTCACCGGCGCCGATCCTCTCGCACGACGGACACATGGAGAGCGTCGCCGCCGGCATGTGCATGTAGAATGGCTGAGCCACCTTCAGCGCCTTGAGCTCCTGCACCTCCTTCTGGAGCCTCTTGTTCTCCTCCGTCAACGTCTCGCAGCACTTCTTCAGGAACTCACAGTCCACTTCCGTTTGCTTCAGCTTCGTCCTTGACGAATAAAACCAATACACGTTTCAGAAACTGCTTCATATAAAAGAAATTGTTTTTGTGATAAAATTATTACCTAGCTCTTCTGTTTTGGAACCAGACTTCAACTTGTCGGGGACGCAGGCTTAACTGTCTTGCCAGTGCTTGTTTCTGCTTCTGTAAATAATTTTCCAGGAAGAAATATAAAATATTAACCGTCACCGTACGTATTTGTATTATTATTACAAAAAAAAAGTAAATAACGTACCGGATTGAGAGTGCTGTGTTGCTTGAAGCTTTCCTCTAGAAGAGCAGATTGTTGTTTGGTGAGCCTGAGCTTCTTCCTTCCGTTAGGACCGTCTTCATCTTCGTCGCTCAACCTACAACACACCCTTTCGAGCTTCACCTCTCCGCTGCCCAAATCTCTCTCCCTCTTCACGCTAACGTTGGAGAAGGACGAGACCGCACTGTGGCTATGAGGAGAGGCTTGACGGTCCAAACTGACCTCTCCCGAGAGAGCCAACGTTAGAGACGGCTCGAAATTGGTCGGTTTCTTCGGCTTCCGGTCAACGCGCTCGGCGGTGTTGAGGCCTAACTCGAGAACGAGACCCGTGTTGGAGACATCCATCTGAGGTTTAAGGTAGAATGAAGGAGGAGAGAGGAGAGGAGAGGAAGATATTAGTTGAAAGGTAAGGAGGAAGCAAAAGGGTCTTAATAAGAACAATTGGAAGAGGAAATGAATGAGAGGTTTTGTGGGGGCGTTGGGAGGGTGGGTGGCTATGATTATTAATCAATACAAGGAATGAGTAGAGAAGCGAATCAAGACGTGTGTGGGAAATTATGAAACCCCCTTATAGGTTGACTATAACTCCACTTGTTTTTATTTCCTATGCTAAATATTTATACTCTCTCTCTCTACATATTTATTTTCTATTCAAACTTTTCACAAATCTTCCTTTTAAAATCATTGTTTCACGAACTAAACCAGTGAAAGAACATTACGTTAAAGTAGTCATAATAATTAAATAATATAAGCCTTGTTTTTCAAACTTAATCATCTTCTTTGAATAATTCTAGTCTTTGTTGAGATGAATAATCAATAATTAGCGGCCAACTTTTGCTACTTTGTCTAACTTGTGTCTGCTGCAGACACCCTTTGCGTTCTCTCACTCAAAGATTGCCTTTTTCTAGTGTTTCTTTTTCCCTTGCAAAAAGGACCGAACGTTGACTATTAATAAGGGGCTCAT
>JAYMSV010002331.1:0-11238 GCA_036897745.1 Erodium moschatum
GTTGATACCCCCATGGCCGAGGGGAAAAGACGGCGGCATCAAGTGGTGTAGTCGGCGCCAATGGGGTAAGGGACTGACCCTTGCCGGAGAGGACGAAGCAACTTCGGGAGGGTGGTGGTGTTACCTGAACCACTGCTTGTCCCCGCCATGAATAATGGCCTTCGGGCCCTCGGATCGAGATTCCTCCCGGACAGAAGCGTATGGCGGGGGGGATCCCGGAATTGAAGTCTGAGGGCTCTACACGCTCCGAGGGGCGTACCAAACAGCGGCATGTGCCTCGCCTCGACCAATGAGGATTCGTAGTCCAGTGGGGGTCAGCCAACAACATCTCCCCATTGGACCTATGTTGGTAGTGGTCTCACCAAGTTCTGACACGGTACTCTTCTACCATCTCGGGAGGCAGCACTCTCGTGTTCTTGGAGCCCTACATTATCATTTCAGGGAGGACGACGTATGTTGGATCCTTAGAAGAGTACACAGTTTGCCTCGGCACCATTCCGGTAAGGAGCCTGCTCTGTCCTAGCTTCCCGTTTGAATTCGTTGTATCGGTTTCTTCGGACGTTATCGCAACATCGACATCTTGACATCCCAGTGGAGCATTTTGGTATATGTGCTTTTATATTTCACTTTCTTTGTCCCACGTTGTTAGGACTTGTTTTGCAGTACTTTTATTCTTGGCACTTGGTTATCCCGCTTTCGATCGTGTTTTGTTTTACTATTAATATATGGTTACGTCACACTTCGAAAATAATTAAGTAAAACGACAATTTTTTGAAAACTAAAAAAATGGTGTTTTGATCTTATGATTTTTATCTAACCATACACATGACAACCAAGCAATGACAATTTTTGAAACAGTAAATATGTTTCACAGTGGTGAGACCCAGGTCGGAACTCGTATTTTGAGTGAATACTGACTAGATGTTGAATTGATATTTTGCTGAATTTATTAAATTTCGATTTAAAACAGTAAATTCTAAAAAGAATTGAAATAAATTTAATAAAATAAAATTAACAAGAAATTAAATTTAACCAAAATGTGAACAAATGTATATTTTTAATATAATAAGATCAGATAGTTCATCATATGAAGTGTAGGAGAGAAAAAAAAAACAAAGTGGATACATATAAACGCCACAAAGGAACAATATATGATCTAGTTATGGCTCGGTAAGGAGAGAAAAAAAAAACAAAGTAAAAAGTGGATACGTATAAACGCCACAAAGGAACAATATAACTCACATTTTGAAACATGAGTATTTAACTCACTTTTTCTTGAGTCCCATATCGATCAATAGAAGAATTATATTGTCTTGGTTTCATTATAAATTAAGTACATGAGATGAATCATAGATAAATCAATTTTGACTGAGTATTTGATTTAGTTTTGGACTGTATCTTTTTAATTAGATTTGATTTTATGTATTTAAAATAAATGGCAAGCCACATGACAGCCAGCTACCATTAGCTGGCGCCAACCCGCGGCCTAGCGAAAAAGGTTAGTGGTTCACGGGTCGCGAACCACGAACCCGACCCACTATTTAGTAGGTCAGCACCGCAAAAAACGCGCTCCATAGTATGCAACCCGCGATGCCGACCCACTAAATAACGGGTCGTGAGTCGCGGTTTGGCCTACGGATCGGTGCGTTGTACATGGTCTTAGTGCGTCGATTTGTAATCATTGTTCTAAAAATCCCGACCAAGCCCCGCCTAGGCCCTATTTTCTTGTTGGCCGACCCGATTAATTTCCAATTAATCACCGTTTAGTCCCCGATTAATCCCCAAAAGGTCCTAGCCGTCTGACTAGCGTCTAGCGATTTTTAGAACCTTGATTGTGATCAGTTATTTAAAGACGTTGCCTTTGTCTTTTCTCGTCTTCGAGAGCTAAGATTTTATATATCATATTTACTGATAGTCCGATACAAGAAAAAAAAAAAACACTAATTTTATGGTAAACAAGAAAACTTCATCGAGGAAATTTAGGATGAAACATAGAATAGGTATTGTCGTTTTCTTTTGCATTTGATAAGCACACAGTGGAGTTTAAAAAATAAATACCCAAAGCTTAAATTCATGTTTCTTTTCCATAAATAAATATTTTCTGAAAAGAAAATTATGTTACATAAAGTAAATTGAAGGGTCGGGTCGGGTGGATAAAATGAGATACTGCATCCCGAAGGATGTCACGTACCCTACCAAATTGCGTTTAAATACCAAAGCCAACAACTATTTATTTTTCGAATACATCAGTTCTTGAAAATCGTGTCATTCAGTTTTAGTTCCTATTATTACTACCAGAATCAGACCTCCAACCTTCTTCTCACTGCAACGAGCAATTCTCGATTCCGGTCCTCAAAACACAGGAACCGACATGTCTTGCCATGCAGAATGTCGGTCCCATGCACAATTAGTGGTCAATGCATGATCAGTGGCGGAGCACGTTTTTTCAATGAGGGAATGCATCGAATTTTTTAATGATAATATGTGACGTTAAAATAATTTGAGGGGGTATAACTACGAAATTAAAGAGTATTTTTGAGAAAAATCAAAACGTAAGTAATAGTTTTTCGAAAAAAATGAATTGACGGGGTGATGGTGCAATGAGCTACTTTTAACTTAATTTGAATTTTCAAGGTAGAGAGTAGAGACGTTTCTGCACTATGGAAAGGAACGGACGCGGAAAGAGAAATTAAAAGACAATTACTGTGTAATGTTTTTTTGTTTGAATTCGAAAGTACGAAAGCTAATATAACACAATGACCAGCGAAAAGGAACCGACAGGAGAGAAGGAAAAAAAGGAAGACCATTATTGGGTAATGACTTTTTTTGTTCACATTCTCCCTAATTATTTTCAGTCCACAACATGATTTTTGTATTATTTTTTTAGCGAGAGATGCATAATTTATTGATATTCTTAAATAAAGATACATTGGATTGTATCCCGATCATTGAAGAATTTGCGTAGAAATGAGTATTTTTGGCTAACCAGTAAAAGACTATGCTCGCAGTTCTTTTAACAAATTCAAGTTTGACATTCTCGAGTTGAGATAACATAATACTTGAAAATAGAACATAACCTACGATAAAGTAAAATTTGTAAAGACATAACCAATTGAAGAAGACTTTGTCTAGGATGATGCCTAAACACTGCTTGATCCTATGATGAAGACTCGTTTCTCGTTAGGAATCCGATCGAACAAATAGATATCTCAACAGAAGACAGAGATTGAAGGTCGAACGATGCTGGAAGGAGGAATATCGACCCTCACCACTATCCCAGAGTCTCCAAAGTTTTTGTTCCACTTGGATCGCCCAACCTGCACAGTACAAAGTCGGAATCCTGAGCAAATTCCTCCATAAAAACATCATACTAAAGTCTTTATATATCTTGAGAAATGGAGTGTTATATGAATGCAAGTAGCAATTTATAGCAATCATTTACCATTTACCTATTGCATTTCTCAAACCATTGCCAGCAGTATCTTATAGCATATGCAATGATAAAGGTCGATCTTCGGTGCTAAAAGATCAATGTCCATTGGAACGCCGACCTTCTTGCAACGCACATGATGTTTTCGTCGACGTTTGTGTTAATTCACACTACCATGTTAACGTCAACGTAAGTTGTGGGTGTTAACCTGTGTCGAAATGAAGATATTAGTTAATGCAAAATGCTGAAGGATGTATAGTAATTTTTGTTTTTGTTTTTATCAGAAAATAAGTTAGATTTCTTTGTATCTTAATTTGGTTTGCACCACACATGCATCATATATTTATACTCTGTAATACAAGCTAAAGACATTTTACATAATTTTTAATAATCTAAATGGATAATTAAAATCAATTGCACTCCACTAGATGTTTTTTTTTTCATTTAATTATATTCACTTACAAAATTAATTTAATAGCCCCCTAACACTTTTGTAGTTTTCATCTAATTTTGAGAACCTGTTTGCTTTTGAAGTTCAGTAACCATAATATTCTTCAGTAAATTTCTAATCATGGTCAATGCAGTGCTCTTCTTCTTCTTCTTTGTTTCTTGGATTATTTACGTTGGATTACTCTGAACTTTACATGATCATTGGATACATATTTTAAAGCATTTTTTAATGAATAATTATCCAAACCTATCATATTTCAACGACATCCAACTTTCTATCATGTTGCACGCCGCCCCCATGGTCCGACATCTTATTTTTCTTTCAGCCTAAGGACTGCACATGCTCTAAGGACAATTTCGGAATTTCAAAAAATGAACAATAAACGGATGAAAAATGGACGACGTTATGAATTGATAAGTTAGGGTATGTATTCGTCAGTTTTCTTAGATTAGGGTAGTCCAATCCAACTTAAAGCTCAACCAAGAGGATATTTAACCTTGGTCTTTGGTCCTACATGGTATGTTTCTCAGAGCATGTACAATGCAAATCGGATTAGAGGTTCGTATGTTGGTTGTGCAAAATAGTGAGTCTTAATCCCATAATTTAACTGTGTTCCACTAGGGGTGCTCGTCGGCCGGGCCCCGGCAATATTTGTAATTTAAATACCCAAACCGGGAGCACCGGTTTCCTGAAATCATAACCCGTCACCGCCACCGGGTTCCAGCATTGACCTGTAAACCGCCCAGTGACGGTTCCGGTCGGTTTCGGTTAATGTCCGGCCCATCAGGCCCATTGGGCCTTTCTGTTGGGCCAAGAGATTTAGAAAAAACTGGACAGAAGTGACATTTCATAAACCTGTTTTTTTTCAACTAACTAAACATTCCACATAAAATCGATAAACACAACGTTAATTCCTAGAACTAATACCTCATATAATTGAAATTCATCGTAGTTTTACACAAGAAACAACAGTAGACAGTTACATACTTCTCCAAAAACATGACAATTAGTCAATTACATCAACCTGCTACATCAAAATGGGTCTTCAAGGTTGGCAAAAATCTCCAAAAACCAGTGTTGTCTTCAAAAGTACCTGCCAACAATAAATAAACAATTAATACATCACAACTTAAGTAATAAAAATAAAGAAAATATAACAAAAACAGAAACATTAAATAAAATATTACCAAGTTGAAGATATGATATCACATTAGAACAGGAGCCCCTATTGGAGTCGATAAACCTTCAATTTCTACAATGAAATTATGAACTAGAGTGAGAAAAGGACACATAATTTGGAAATGTAATGTTAAAAAAACAGTAACTCGATAATGTTTTATACCATCATCAGCTAGTTGCATCTCTTCCATCTCTTTCACCATAGACTCTAAAGAGATGGCTGTAGGAGTACCCTTGAACCAATCTTGAGTACACAAGAGAGCTTGTACCATCCTCGTGCTCAAGGAACTCCTAAATTTATCAAGTACCCTGCTGCCCCCACTGAAAATACACTCACTAGGTACCGAAGTACTTGGAATTGCTAAAATATCTCTAGCAATCCTAGAAATAATTGGGTATCTAGAAGCATTATCAGCCCACCAAGACAAGATGTTGAAATCTTTGTGATCTTTCGTTGTCTTCTCATTGAGATACCTCTCTAATTCAGATGTACCTTCAACAACATCCGAGGCACCCAACAACAACTTATATTTTTCAAATTTACGGTACTTGGATGGTTTCTCAACAACATTCGCGGAACAGTCCGGTTGTGTTGGCACATCCTTTGTACCGTATTCTTTTGCATAATGGTCAAAAATGTCATTGAGGGACAGTTTGACACATGGGATTAAAATAGCAGAATGTTCAGCAGAATATATCTCCTTAATTAAGTAATTAGCATAGTCCAATTTCTTTCGGGGATCACAAACTGTTGATAGGAATGTAAACATGTTTAACATTCCCAAATCCCCGAAATACTTATTGAACTTTGAACTCATATTAAAGGAGACATTTCTCATACTAACATTATCACTACACAATCCATCTTTTATAAAAGTATCGATGTCTGATATTTCATCCAATATCATATTTGATGTTGCATATGTAGAACCTGATATACGGACAGTAGCAAGAAAAAACAGCTCTAAGTAACCCATAATCGATTTAATTTGTCCCCAGTCTAGGTTACTAAGCCTCCCTAACATTGACCCATCCGGACTCCAAACTCTTGATTCCAACTCAACATTAAGACTCGGGTCTAAATTACAGTAGATGGGAAAAGCTTTCTCCAAACAACAAACTGAATTAAGCATCAAGAAGGTAGAATTCCACCTAGTTGCTACATCTAAACTCAACAGCCGTGTGGTCTCATAACCAGCTCGGTCACAAGCAATTTTAAAACGGTCTATTCTCATAGGGGAACTTCTTATAAACTTCACAACATATCTAATCTTATCTATTGACTTCCCCACTTCATCAAGCCCTTTCCTAACAATAAGGTTCAGTATATGTGCTAGGCATCTCATATGCATGTGTTTACCATCTAATACATGATGACCCAACATATTGTTACTAAGTTGGACACGCAAGTATTCGATGGCATCTTTATTAGCACTAGCATTATCAACAGTGACAGTCATAATTCTATCTATCCCCCAAGAATTCAAACAAGTCTCCAAAATTCTCCCAATATCTTCCCCTTTGTGGGAAGTTACTGGGACGAAATTTAAAAGCTTTTTTTGCAAGACCCATGAATCATCAATGTAATGTGCTGTGAGGCACAAGTAACTCATTTGTTGGCCACTTGTCCATGTGTCTGTGGTCAATGAAATCCTAGGGGTAGACGTTCTGAAAAACTCATGTAACTTAAGTTTTTCAGCCTCATATAATTTGAAAATATCCCTTTGATAAGTGTGTCTAGAATGCACCCTAAACATTGGACACAATTCTTCACAAAAGTCCCTAAAAAACTCATACTCTACAAACCTCAAAGGCAACTCATGCATGACGATCATTTTACTCAAGGCATTTCGACATTTCTGTTGATTGAACTGCCAGGGTAAAACTTGACCATCAGGCGCAAAGTTCAATTGTGTTTGAGTCTTATCTATTGTAGATGTGGGGTTCTTAGGACATTTTGGAATATGGTTCCTTAAGGTACTAGTTCCATTGTTAGGGTCATCATTATAAGACTTAGGACCGTACTTACAAAAAGCGATAAAGTTACCCTCCATATTAACTCTATCAAAATGATCCCAAACAATCGACATGAATTTAGAGTTGGATATACATGAGGATGCAGCTGCTGCTGCATCCTTACCACCTAGCTCAGCTGCAGCTGCTCCTATTCCTGCTCCAGATCCTTGCCCAGGTTGAGTGACAAAATTAATGAACAACCACTTGTAAGAAGAATTCACAAAACAGTAAGCACTTTGAACTTTTCAAACTAAATATGTTGTTCAACATAATAGATAATCAGCTCAAGTCAAAACCAAGTAAGCAACTCATAAAATGATCAGTTGAACTCATAATTTATGAATTAAGCCAACTAATTCATATATTAAACTTTTACAAAAAAAAAGCAAGTTAATAAACCAATTCCCACTTCAAAACCAATTCATGCATTAATTATATTATTACCGATTCGAAGATGTGATATCAATCTATAAGACTATAAGGCCAAAACACCTATCAGCGTGGCAGACCTCTTCTACCTTCGTTGTAGCAGCCGAGCTCTCTCCTGCCCCCAACTCTTCACCTCCTCTGTATTCAATTTGCGTACAACCATTCTTAATTCCAGAGGCCTACAATTATTTCTTGGCATTCTCTTCGGCTCCTCTCTAAGCCCGTTCACTGATCCTCTCCTTCCATTTCTCTGTTTTTTCTCTTCTTAAGTGTCGAAGCAATGGAGGAGTAATCATTTTAGAGAGAGAAAAAAATGTCTTGTGTAGCCAAGCGAGGAAGAACATGAACTCGACCTCCCCATGGCATCTGGATCTTCGGCCCGGCCCACTCCGACCCTAAGATCGTCACCGGTTCTGATGATTTCCTTTGCGAATACGGCGACCAGGAGGCAGTAGACAGTGGCAACCACTCCGATCCTATGATCGTCACCGGTTCTGGAAAGGTACGATACCGGCTGGCTATCCGTTTATGTGTCTACATTTTGTTCGATTTTAGGGATTTGGGGTGCGAATTGATGGAATTTGTGATGTGGGTTTTGCTTGGATATGAGAAGTTTGATTTTTGAGGTGTTTGTTGGGATTATTCTGGGAAAGGTGTTGGTCTGAAGGGTTGATTTTTGTGCCATTGGTTCAATGAATTTTGTGGAGTATATGAAAACTATGCCTTTGTTGAGCTTATTGATTTGATTTAAGCTATGGGTTTATCTTTGGTTTGTTGGGGAAAATGATTTATGAATAAGATCATATGTGTTTTATTTGTTTGACTGCAATATATGAGGTCGGGGCCACGTTTACCTGTGATTTTTTTTGCTTTATTGATCTTGTTTGTCGTGTAGGGTATGTGATGTCTGTTTATTTCCACTCGGGTTAATGGAATTTGTGAGCATAATATTCTGATTTACTGAGTCTCTTTTCTAATCTTTTCGATTGGTTTGATTCATGTTTTTCATTTTCAATTTTGTGTCGTTTTTGGATCTAGGCTCTGAAATTGTATCGTTTTGCAATCAGATTGTATGGTAATAATGATTAATATCTTGCAGTTGAAGAATTGGGCATTTCATGTTGAAGAATTGGGCATTTCATGATACAGGAAAGTATGGCTATTGCAATTTCAGGATTTTAAGTGAGCTGAAACCTTTAAAATGACCATTTGAATCATGTTGCTTGATCAACAGGTTATGGACTTTCGACCAAAAATGCAACAAGATTATGGTGTTGGGTGACACACTGTTTTTGATCGAGTGAGGTAAAAAATCATTGTTTAAACTCAATTATGTTTCTTCACTTTGTTGTGTACCTCAATTATAAAGCACGAGATGTTGTATTTTTTGAGTGTTTTTACTGATTATATAATGTGTTTGCAGAGATGAAGCGGTAAAGACTTTTTAATTGGATAGGAAGTTGGGATTCAAGGGACTAAAAGCGGCAGGTACGTCTATTGTAATGGGATGAGTTACCAGAATATGAACTTGGACATCATATCTCTCATTTTCAACGGGTTATTTTTCCCTGGTTTAATTTTATTTTTACGTGATATTTGGAGTTAGATGTATTGTTGTTGGAAATTATAATTGCTACAAGCCCTTTCTGGTGGAAACGTTTACATCCAAAATCTGATTTTTGCTTTACATCCACTGTGATTTCATGTGCTGGGGACCATTGCTTTATTTTCATCAGCAATACACCGACAATAGTACATCGCGCTTATTTCTTTAATCTTGTGATTGTAATAGGTTGTTTTTCTCTGCGCCTTGCACAAGTAAAACTGTTTTGGGTCTCCATTGCTTAACTTTTCTCTAGAGCTTTAAATGGTGCAGCTTCTAACATTTGATGCTTAAGCAACTTCAGTTTAATTTAGGTTGATTTCTTCATATCGTGTTATATGGCATTTTTATGGGTGCATTTGGTTTGTTCACTCATGCCTTAAAACATATCTTGCATATATATTATTTCTGGAACTACACAATGAATGAATGGAGGTTACAGATGATGCATAGTTGATGTTTCAAAGATTATAGAAACCATAGATCATAATTTGATCAGCTGGTTAATTAATAAGAATTGTGGTGTGTGCCTTGGTAATGGGTTGAATCAATAGTGATGTTGTGTGGTGTGGTGTTCTTTGTTTATAAATTTGCACAAATGATTTACATTCCATCAATTCAAATGCAATTGATGTCTTACCTTTCAACAGTTCATCATAATTAATGTTATGCACAACCACATATGAAATGGGTGTTAGCTTCTACAATATGAAGCTTCAAAAGATAAAAGTAGCATTATATGATTGTATTTTCTCTACGCTATGAAGAATAGGTTGTGAATAGACAAGCATCAACTGAATATTATGTTTTTAAATAGCTGATCAAATAAAACTTTATTTTGCTTTCGCAGGAAATCATTGTGATTCAGTTATAGAAGCAGATATATGGCTACTCTTAGGGATATCAGAGTTGCAGCGTCCATCAATATTCTCACCGGAGTTGCCTTCTCTCTGGCATTTGCTATACTCTGGATCTAGCCCATCAACTCCTTTTCCAATTGCTTACCTATATTTTTTAGCAACGAGGATGTCTCGAGTAATTCATTTCTTATTTAAATCCTTGCAGTTGAGTTAGAGGAGAAGAAAAAGAAACAGAATTTGCTGGATTTCTATCAACTTAAATATACTAGAAATCCATCTAAAAAGCATATTGTGAAGGTATCATACTACTAATTTTTGTGTGCTTATTTGATGTTTTCAGAATTATGTTTTGTGTGCTACACTCTGAACTTTAAAGAAAATAATAACACCAAATTAGCGTTTCTCTATAATACGGTATCCCATTATTTAGTGTCTTGGTTGTTCCAGTTTTGCCATACTTTTATTCAAGGTGTGAGTTGGTGTATTGTATGCTAAATTTTGACTGATCGGAATCAAATATGTTGGTCCTATATCCCTATTGATGGTCAAAGGTTGGAGAAGATCACATATCTACTCTGCTCATATGTTCTTGGGATGCACAAGTTTGATGATTAATGTTATATGATACTGGGTTTTGTGTATACTTTGTTATTTGTCATTGCAATTTATGTAAGATATTTGTATTCTTTCCTAGGGAGGGATGGGGTTTGGGGTAGATTAGGAATTAGGTTAGCGAAAGATATACATTGACACTTATGTCTGTCCCCAATAAAAATTGCCATGGCAATATGGTTGAAGTGAAATTTATCAACTTTAATGAAACTGTGGAATTATAGCTTCACTGTTGTTTTCTGAATTGAAATATGGGTTTTCTGGAAATAAAGGAAACGTTTCCTAACCCAAACAGCTAATAGGGTTTTAGATTTCCATAGATGATCATGTATCTGAACTTTTATTTAATCCCATTTTATTCAATTTCCTGAAATTAATTTGCTTTGTTGTGCTTTCAGTGAAAGGTTTGGATGAAGCCAAGACATTTGCGAATCTAAGCATCGAGGATCCAGGTGGTGAAGATGGGTCAGAGATAAAGGGGTGTGTAATACTGTAGATGTTAGGATTCAATTCCACATGTGACTTCTATTGCATTTTCCATCTCTGGAGACCTCTCTTTGTTGGTTATTCAAAGGGATAATGCTGGTTCCAAACCCTTCTCAACGTTTCGTTCTCACGTCCTAACTCATGCCAACGTTTCGTCTCAACTCCATACATA
>JAYMSV010002332.1:0-11237 GCA_036897745.1 Erodium moschatum
CGATGGTGGCTCCAGTCAAGACATCGGCCACCGAGGTATTTGTGTACAACCTACCGTATTACGTTAACGCGGAGTGGATACATAATTCCCTTTAGGTGTATGGAGAGATCGTCGCCATCACTGTCCCTAAAAGACCGAATCGACGGGGTTGCTATTTCGGCTTCGTTGATTTCAAGTCTCCTGAGGCAGCTTTGAAGGTAATTGAAGCCTTTAATGGGTTCAAGTACAATGGTCTCAAGTTGTTGGTTGCGTTTGCTCGTTTTAAAAACCAGAAAGCTTCAAATTATGGTGTAAAACAGAGCAATAATGGCTCTGTGATGGAGAGGGCGGATTTACCTCCGGTGGATTCTTCACCGCCGGAGTTGGTTTCGAAGGAAATTGATCCTGGTTTAAGCTCGAAATCGATTGATCTGGTTTTGGTGGTGGCAGAGCAGCATTCGATTCCTGTTTTGTTGCCACGGGCTCAAGCCCAATTGACTATTCGTGTCACAGACCCACTTGTGGAGGTTTGTGGGCCAGAGCTAGTTGATGGGCCTGGTCAAGATGGGTCTGTGAGCATTGCTAGTGGTACATCTGTTGGGTCAGGACAATTAACCCAAGTAGATCCTATTTCAAACCCGTACCCATCCAAATCGGTTCTCGAATTCGAATCGAGTGGAGTGGTGAACGAGAACGTTTCGGAGGAGTTGGCGGCTAGCTCAGATGTTGGGCTTCCAAGGGAAAATCTGTGTGATCCTCCAGGTGTACCAGGAGATAACCAAGGAAAGGGTAGTCCATGGAAAGACATCATGCTCAAACTCCCGAAGCGTCAGAGTCACCATCCTAAACACCTCTTGGAGTACTACACAACTTCGTCTAAGCCAAGAGGTCGAAGGCTCAAAGGACCAAATCATCAACCCGCAGTTGTAACTCACCAATACAGCGCAAATGATAGGTTTATAAGTCGTGAAAGGGAGGCTAGGCAAAAGGAGTGGGAGCTCTTGAAGAAAAAGTGCGAAAGTGGTTTGCTTCTTAATTCTGGGCATCAGCCTCCTACGAGTTTAGGAGTTTTAGCCTATTGCTCCGGTGTTGGATTGCTTGCTCGACAAGTCATCAAGTTTGTTGTGTTTGGCCATTCCTTGGGGTTTTTTTGTTTTTCGTGAAGGTTTTTATATGATCCCCTCTTTTGGGTTGAATCTCCCTTCTTTGTAATTTTTCTCGAATTACAAAGTTTTAATAATACATCGCTTATCAAAAAAAACAAAACCGATATCAGAGACTACCTTCTAGCACAAAAATGTCCACCGATCCCACTCAACGCCAACTCCAACGTGATCTGGCCGCCACTAATTCAAAGGTCATCACCATCAAAGAGTTAGTGAACTCTCTTGACTCTAAGCTCTCGGGCTTGATCGGAGCTCGTGTATCTCGTATTCCCGACTCACCAAACCGACCTTATTCCACAATACATCCCTCACCTGCACCTGTTTCGTCAGTTACAGCTCTACCAACCCAACCCAGCATCCTGGGTGCCCCACCAGAAACCCCACCAAATCTTCCTCCAAAACGTGACTACTGCATTCGCAAATCACCTCGCTTTGATGGGTCAGACTTCATTGGATGGAAAATGAAGTTCGAGCAACATTGTTTAGCGGAAGACATACTTGAAGACAAGATGGTCCGGAAGGCCATGCTCCGATTCGAGGACGCAACCCTCTGTCATCACTTGCACTTTACTCAGCATCTCAAATCTCAAAGCCTCTATCAGGTTCCATGGAAAGAATACCTCGCTGCTCTTCATCGCATGTCACGGATGGAGAGTACACAGACTATATGTCCGAATTGGCCCACCTGTGGCTGGATGAATCCTTCGACGAGTACTTTCAAGCTTTTAAGAGAATCATCACCCAACTTAGCCTCTCGGATAAGGATTCTTAGGCTATGTTCTTGAGCAACCTTCAACCGGAAATAGAGGATGGGATTCAAATGCATTTTCCGAAAGACATAAACCAAGACTTAGTAATGGCTAAATGCATGGAACGCAAACAAGCCTCTTCTTCCAAACTCATGTATTTTCCCAGCCCAAACTAGTCCACATTCAGTCAATTTTCCACCCCGCCTCCTACTACCAAACCTTATTTCTCCTCACCATCACCAAAGTTACCATATCCACCTCCTAAATTACCAATATCAAATCCCTCTCGAGCCCTAACACAGGCACAACAACAATTTCGTGATGAGCAGTTCGACAAAGGAATTTGTGTATGGCGTGGGGATAAGTTTTCCCGCAACCATCGTTGCACCAAGTCCCAATTGTTCCACTTGCTTGTGGATAACGATTCTGGCCACCAGTCCGTATGGGGGGAATTCGTGGATTACTTGGCTCACACCATGTGATTATTTTATCAACTCAAGCAGTACCCACAACTTCGTCCACGCCTCTATCGCCAAACGTTTACATCACATGCCAGTCACAATGAAGTCAGTACGAGTATCGGTTGCCAATTGGGAGACCTTAACTTCTGGTTTTTGTTGCAAGGATCTCAATTGGAGCATCCTAGAGTTCTTTTTTACTATAGATTTCTCTTGTTCCTTCTTATACAAGGTTGTGACATAGTGTAGTGGTTGATTACCTTTGAGTCCATTTTATGGGATTTCAAATCCTTATCCATGGAATTTACACTTTTCAACGCTTGGGTTCGTCTATGTGGCATCGGTTCTAGCGTGGTAACTTGGGCCTCTCCTCGTGACTTTATCCTCTATGAGCAACGTCAGTTATACTCCCTTGCTCTCTTTCTCCTGGTCACACCATCACTCTTTCATCCGCCATGGCACCTTTCACCCTCGATCCCATGATCATGGAATCCTACTTACTGAGGATGCCAAGGCAATTAAGGTGCACCTGTGTTGTTACCCGACTATGCAGAATTCAGAAATCGAGATTATGGTAGCCAAGATGCTGCATTCCGGTATAATTCATGACAAAAACATCTCCTTCGCATTTTCGGCCATTATCGATACCTACTCGAGCTTGGATTGACATCTCCATGGACTTTATCGATGCCCTCCCTCGCTTGCATGACTTTGAAGTCATTTTTGTGGTTGTCGGTCCCCTCACCCAATCAGCTCATTTTATCCCTTTGAAGCACCCCTACACAACTATTTTGGTGGCCCAATCCTTCGTAGACAATTTCTTCAAGCTTCATGGAATGCCCTAGACTATTGTCAGCACATTGTGGAAGGAATTATGTCGGTTGCAAACATTAAGCAGAACATGAGCACTGCTTGTCACCCACAAACGGACGGACAAATGGAAGTTGTCAATCTTGGCGTCAAAACGTACGTGCAACGACAAGCCAAAGGATTTTGTAAAATGGTTGCCATTAGCGGAGTTGTGGTACAAGTAGACGTTTCTTACTTTGATTAACACTACTCCCTCTTGCATCTCCCCTCTCTAGGGTTACATTATCCCAAGCCCAAGCCGCCACCCTCATCCTTCGCCTTGTATCGGCTGGCAGCACAACCAATACTGCAATATATAATAACAATTATATGATAAATAAGCAAATACCAATAGATTTTCTTGAGAATATACGCAACTCACAGCGAGTCTTTTTTGTTGCTTTCTTTCCTATTCCATCAATAATAACAATAAATGAAAACCAAAAGCTTGAAGCACCTAATGCATAACTTTCTCCCCTCCCCCACAAGATTTCAAATATGGATTCAACCTCCCTCGCAATGAAAGCACAGAAAAGCTTCGCTAACAGGGTTTGCAATCAATTGTCCTCGCCCTCCTAAGCTCATGAAAAGTGTCAAGCATGTACAAGAAAAAATTATATTGCAAAATTTGACGGGTTGCCCTCCGGTGATTGTACTGGCAAAATAGCGATTAGTAAGTTATGAACTAGGTAGAGCCCGAGTTTCCGTCTGGTTTAGGCTCTGTTCGGACATAGGTAAGACTGCGAAATACAGGGGAAGCAACAGAACTGCCAGGGGCTTGTGAAGCAGCCTCACCTGGAGCATCTCGCTTCCACTGCATACTTCTTGCACCGGGTCTGATGGCAAGGCGAGGAGACCTATAAGCACCAGGATAGCCTCTGGGGAATGCAAGTCTGGGGAATCTGGCCACGGTGTACGGAGAGCCACGGGTTATACGTGGCCAAGTCGTACTTGAGGCAGCTTCTTGATGGGCAGAGCTCCTCTTCACTACCTGCAAGTATACAACATGCTTTGGTTTAGTATCCAAAGCGAGAAAATGGTGGATTCATATGGCTTGCCTACCTATAGCTATTATTTACAAGCCAACAGATTATACCACAGACTAGCATGAACTTTAAAAATACCAGAGTGATGCAGAACCTCACAGTTCCATATACTTCAATGGTCCGTGTGTTCACAATAATAAAAGTAAATAAATAAAGAAAATTGTGCACACAAACCACAGAGCAGAATAATGGATAGAGATGCTTCAAACAAATAAAAACGTGTCCGTTTCTGCTATTCATACCTTGATGATTCGTGACATAAAGGAGGTACCATCCAGAGACAACGCATTGTCAGCTGACTCTTTTCCAGAGAACTCTACATAAGCGGACCTGCTTGAGAAACATGGTTTAGTGAGTACTAAAGGAAATGTGTTTTGACCTGATGCAAAGATTGAAAAGGGAAAAATTAAAGGCATCTTACCCTTTTGGTTGCCCTGTAGCTGCATCAGTGACTATAACCACCTTCACCACATCCCCGAACTTGTTGAAATGACGAGAAAGACTATCCTTGGTAGCACCAAAATTAACCTGTGTGGGTGAACATGTCAGAAACAGAGAACAAATACTCGTATCTTTTCAGAAAGAACCGGAATGCAAGTGTCATTACATTGCTGATAAAAATGGTTCTTGAATCTGCATCCTCCAAGGGCCGGGTACCAGAATATAAGCCTGCACAAGAACATCAAACACGGTTATTATAATGGCAGGCAGATACAGTAAAATCCAGAAAACTGCAGGGAGATCCGAGTCATTTAAGAGTATATAAAAATGTAACATCCTCATAGATCCCATAAAACGGTAAAAAGGAGATAAAAGAAATTGTAACAAACTTGAAAATCAATTGACAATGTTATTTTTATGCACTGGGAGGGATATTATTTCATATGTTCACAAAACTAACCAGGTGCAGATTGCAGTGTTTTCTGTGATTCCCTCCGAGCATCCAGAGCTGTTTTTGCCTGTTCATTATTAAACAGCAACCCAACGTTAGCTATGTAATATAATTAACTAAGATGGCTTATCCAAAAATGAAATGATGAACAAAGAAGATGTCACCACACTATCACAGTGGAAAGAATATCAAACACATGCATAGTAGTAATGTGTCTTACATTTCCATTACCAACTGAGGCAATATCATTATTCTCTTTCATTAATCGCACACTTGATTTTCCAGAACCTGCCTCCATCTCCTGTACAAATTTACGGCCATCTACTTCTGTAGCATCCCTTGGGTCATCAAAATGAGGTGGTTCAAATGTATTTACGTTGACAGATATGTTCACTATTTTGCGAGAATTGTTTGTTGCTGCCGCAGGTTGATCCTGATCTTTAATCCATGTTTTCCGTGTATCGTTATTCTTAGCTACACTATACTGCACCATCAAAGAATCTCCAGCCTTATTTCCAGCAGATGTGCCACTATGAGAAGCCCCTGTAACTCTATGACCCATAATATTGACATCATCATAACCTTCATTGTCAGAGGTAGAATCAGAGGCAAATCCAGTGTCACTTTCCATAGCAATATTCCTACCATATTTTCCATTGTAATCACTTCCTGTATTCTCCGGAATTTGGTTGACATCGCCAGATTCTCCCCCATTCATTGTCACATCCTCAATTTGTTGGCTAATAGTCTCTGATAAACCCATACCACGGCCAAGTCGATCAAACACACTTCCTGAGGATTTCACTTTTCTTACATCTTCAGCTGCATCTGCAACTGCTTTAATTACAGTTGCCATTGGATTTGGGACCCTTGCAACCGACTGTATCTTGCGAGGACGATCAACTAATGATGAGCCTCCAGTTGATGTGGAAACCACTGACCGAAGACGTTTCAATGTATGTTCAGTGGACAAATTAGATGGCCTAGAAGTTCCCACTGCATCTCTCACAGCAAATTGAAGGAGCCGACGAGGGGCATGTATGGTTGGTCCAGAAACTGGCCCCCTCTGCCAAAGTGCCATTTGATTAATCAGTAACTTGGGGTAATGAGCAAGGTTAAAACTCTGATGAGAGTAATATATAAATACATCATTCAGAACAGGGTTATGATGCAGATGCAACAAGGCAAAATGAGGAAAAAACAAACATTATATACAAGGTGTTCTGACATCTTCAAAGCAAGTGGTGGGGATTAAACGTGTGTACACAGATAACAGCTTGCCTAATAGTCCATGCTTCTCTAGATGTCCACCCGCTAACATATAAGTGAACAATGTGAAATGATAAATCATAAAAATTACCAATATAGTGCATCAATTATCAAAGCATGCTCAAGTTTTTCATAAAATTAACTACAAGATATCAATTGGCATAGAATAGTCATCATTGCAGAGATATTATAAATGGGTGAATGTACATGAGAAAAAAAAAGATACTTATGAATTCTTATGCAATTTTAGAACAGCATATATAAAGATACTTTACACAGAAGCACTTGGACAAAGAATACATCTACAGTAATTCATTGTCCAATAAAGTGAACCTACGGATTATGTATTATTTCTAAGTCGGCTACTATCAAGGTTACAAAACATGCTAGTTCAACCATATTGTCCAAGGATGTCACAATCACATGACTAAAGGCCAGGCCACTGGATCATAAATAAATATGAAACATAACTTGATAAAATGAGGATAAAACTAACACATATGTATTTGGAATTATACACAAGCAAGAGACACCACAGTGTCCAGTATGCTAAATGAAATAAGAACATTTCAGGATGCAAAGTTCACACCTCTGTATAAAGGAAACATTGATCTATATATTTTCACATCACTAGTGGTGTGGTGGCTTGTAGCTCTAAGTTTCAAAATGAAATATACAGAAAATTGCATTTTCGCATTAATAGGAAACCAGTTTATCTAGTGGAAGAAAAAGAAGGAAAAGTAGACATATCCAAACCTTTGAATCATCAGGCCGACTCCTTTTCTTGTGAACCTGAGGTAGGGGAGAAACCGATCTTCTACGATCAACGTTCCGATATGTTTTCTCCTTTACACGAACATTGTCGAACTCTGAGCTTCGAAGAGGCGGAGGTTCAGCTGCATCCCTAATTAGTCCTTTCCACTCTCTATTGTGACGACTTCTGGATAACTTATTGGACTTAATTCTTTCAGATTCAGAATCCAAATGATGTGAATCATTTCTTTTGACATGATCCTCCAATGCAGGTTTTGTGTGAGCTGCGGCATCCACATTAGATTCATTGGGTTCCATATATAGATCCAAGTTTGAAGACAGATGATTCCATAGCCTATCAAATACAACCACAACATCATAAATAGCAATGACAAATTTAAGTCGAAGTGATATTCAGCAACTTCAATAAATTATATACTCTTGGTCTACGAAACATTACCATGATACAAAAGAATGACTGTCATCTCCCAAAAACACATTCAATTCATTCCTTGCTTCTTCTTTTTGCCTGCCATTTCTCAATAAGACAATGACATAGTCCTGACAATAAAATTTGGAATCAGTGCCAAGCACTTGTCTAACAAAACCATAATGTTCATAATTCTAAAATTTACAAACAACAATTTGTCAAGTTTCTTTCCCAAACCCATAGAATTTGACATATAAGGGCAGTGACAACTACCAGAACCTCCTATATCCCATGGTCCATAAATTTGATGCTTCAACTTAGGAATCAAATCAACTTTTCGGGAAAAAAACAATGGAGGATGGAAGGAAAAAGAGTAATGACCACTACATTAGCATTGTAATTAAGGCACAATATACAAGGCGTCAAGAAAAGCAAATAAAGACTTAACAATAGTCACGGGATAACCTGGAAAAAACATAACAAAGAAACTTCCCACCAATTGACTAGGGAATCATAAAACACAACTCGCAGCACAATTTATACTACTAATATTGAACTAACAACATTTCCTTGTTAAGACAAAATAATGCCCTAGACAAATTCAGAAGGATATTCCTAACATCCCATCCCCTAACTGATATCTTCAGGAACCACCTATTCCAGTCCAAAGTCCAAACTGAATTAATGAGGACTGGAACAAAAAAAACAAGGGCTACAGAGGCAATAACAACCAATTTGACAATTTTTAGGGAAATCCTGGAAAATTGTAACCATAAGAGGTTCAAAACTGCCACCAATGCCAAAAACAAATCTTCATTGCTTAGGCGAAGAGTGATTAGTCTTCTATCTATTCACATGAAATCACATTTTAGCTATATAGACCCATGAGATTAATGCAGGCTAGAACTGGAAACCATGCCAAAATTGATATGGATATTCGTAATAATTCATCATCCTTTCTTCCTACAAGCTGCTGCTACTGAAGAGGCGTACAGATGATATCAAATAGCATATCATCAATATTTATAAAATGCAACCAACCCCCAATTTTTATATGTGGAAATCGTCATATCTCAAGCAAAAACGATCGTCAGACTGAATCATAAGTTGACAAAATATTGTTAAAGTTAAATCCCAAGCAAGCAAAATGCACACATTTCTCCATCAGAAAAACCAAACCATAAATTTCTCAATCTAGCTATTAAAACTGATTTACTTAGATTAATACGAGATAGAGAAACTGATATCATAATCTTCTATATATTAAAGGCTACGCTTGCAAATTCCTGAAACATCTTTTTACATATTGTTGAACATAAGTGACTTGTGTTGATCTTAGACATCTACAACCACAAGAATTTTCTTGAACTACAAAACACCAATCTTATATGTGAAGAGTTTCTTGTATTATAGCAAAAGTAATTTACACACTCTTCCAATTGTCTGGAGAATAAGTGTGGTATATTTTTTATAGATAAGGATTCAGGTCCAGGTTCAAGACGGCCTAGTGGTAGAGCGGTTGGTTTAGGCATGCTCCATCTTGCTTGGTGGCTATTCAAAAAGTGTACGGAAGGAGAAAAAAATTGCGCAGCTGTATGAAAGTATGCTTTTTTTTGTTCAACTCTACATAAGGATGTTTTTTGCTGAGCTGTGCAGAAGAATGTTAGCCGGTGTATCTTTATAGATATATGTTATTGCCATATGAAAATACGTTCTTTTTGCTCAGCTCTACTACAGAAGGATGTTTTTTTTGCTGAACTGTAAAGATGAATATTCGTAGGAGATATCTTTATAGATATATGGTTTTGTGATGATTGGCATTACATGGACAAACAATAAGAGTTGGATTATAATTGGTGTATCTTAGCCGTCTTAAATATAATTATATGTATTTTACATTTAAGCCATCAACATGATCAACCTACCCCAATTTAATGTTTTAACAAGTCAAAAATTCAAAACTTCTAAGTTTTGGCTCTGATCATTGAAAATATGGGCCACAACACAACCCAAAGATAGCCATGCCTAATTTTCATAAAAAGAAAAGTAGGATGAGACACACTAAGTATAAGTTAGACTGTCTATCACGTATAAGTGTTGTATTTGACTTTTTACAAAAATTAAGGATTAAAATATTACTGGTAGGTTTCCCTGCATGCTTTTCATGTGGTTATAACTATCATATACAGAGATCATATAGGTAACTCAAGCACAATTCATTAACCAAATGGGCAATTAGACTTATTTTGGTTAAAAAAAATAGTATAGACTAGTTTGGGATGGAGGGAATATCAACTTAACAAACAGTAATAATATAAACATGTCACATTATCTATGCAAAAACTTAAACGCTGGTATTATTAAAAAAGACTAGAACAAATGATAAATGTGAAGGCAGTTTTTGCCTTGAAAGAAGAGCAGCCTAAACATATGGGACATCTAAAAAGCCTCTAGACATCGATGCCTTCATGACACTCTATTTGTCATCATCCATCTCCAAAATGACACCTTGAACATCCACAGTGTGAACTATCCACCTCTCCACATTAAACAAAAACCCAAAATTTTATTATCCAAAGGAAAGTCAGACAAGCATAAAACATGAAGGAACTAACTATACAAAACCAAACAAAACAAATTTTGAGCAAGCCATGACGAACTCAAATAGGAAAATTAGAGCTTGAAAGAACATATGCATATCATCTTCAAGTGAAAATAGATGATAGTAAAACAAATGGAACTGTTGAAATAATATGCGTCCCAACTAAGAATCAACAATGATCAGACTCATGAAAAAAATCTAAATTGCCAGCGCATTGAGAGGCCTAAATCGATAAAAATAGATGTGTAGCGCATAAAAACACATTCAAACCAGACCCAACTTTGTCCCTAAAACGCCCCGATCCAGATATCATGAATGGCATTGTCCATAACACAAATGTACACGACGGCAATCAGCAAACAGCCATATCATATCAAACGCAGAAAATGGCAACTAAAACCATACCACGAGTGTGTCGTCGGTGTAATCGCCCATGAACTCCTTGAGCTTATCCATCACTATCTCCTTCAGCTTGGCAGCCCCGTCGCCGGAGAAATTAACCTTGAACGTCCGATCATCAGATCCATCTACCGTTCCCATCTCCAATCCCTCGCTCTAAAAACCTAAGTTGCCGAACCCCCCGCTTAAAATTGAATTATCCGAACGAACCTACGTCCTCGTAGTCGCGATCTTCTGCGTGCCCTAGGATCGGCTTCAACGAAAATCAATAAGGAAATGCTAAAGTGGCGTGAAAAATGCGGGGCAACGATGACGGTCGAGTGAGGAGGTAGCTGGGGACTTTCTCGAGAAAGTGACGGAAAACTTGACGGCCAGGTTTCGGGTTTCACATGGAAACCCTGGAAGTTTGATATCGCTGGAGAGAGATTGGGGAATCAGAAAGCAAGAGGGGTGAGATGAGAGAATTGTTTTTTTTTTAACTCTCCTTTCGGGAGAACTTTTAATATGTTTATTTTGTATTTTCTGCCAAACGCTATCTACTATCTAGGTTGAAAGAACAATTTGCCTGCGACACTAAGAGCATGTGCAGCGGAACGGCTCGGATTGAGTTCCGGTTCTCAGTTCCGTATTTAGCGAGCCCCGAGC
>JAYMSV010002333.1:0-11236 GCA_036897745.1 Erodium moschatum
CGCCGAAGACCAAACCAGACGAAGACCGATGGGAGAAGAGAACCTAAGCACAGATCCGAGGCACAGAGTCTGGTTCTCGCATAGATCTGAGATGAGGCACGGGGTCTGGTTCTCGCACAAATCTGAGACGAGGCACGGGGTCTGGTTCTCGCATCGGCCCTAGCTCGTGCCGTGGTCGGAGAAGAACGGTCGCCGGAGAAGAAAGCTCTGATCTTGCAGGTGCTCTCTGCATTTTCAGCTCTGGTTTTTCATTGCAGAGAATGGTTCAGACATGATACTATGTTGTTTGCTTCCACTTGTTGTAAATCAAATCCAAGCAAAGTGTTCTGTAAGCTCAATGTAAATTTGTAGTTGAGAGTTTCTGTATAAAAGTTGTCTGCAAATATTAAGAAAAAAGGTCTATACATTTGGGACATGATTTGGTTATGCGTTCCAGTCAAAAATATATATTCTGAGTTTGTGATGTTCAATGAATTTTTGGTGTTGAACTGAGGCTGGATCTTGAACGAAGAGAATTTTTGGTTTCTGATGAATTAGGAATTTTTGGTTTCTGATGAACTGAGGTTGAATTGAGATTTTTTATTCAATTAATATCTAAAAATGAACTGAGATTTCAGGTTATCGTTCGATGAATTTTTGGTTTCTGAGTTTGTGATGTTCAATGAATTTTTGGTGTAAGATGAATATCTGAATTTTTGTTGTTCAACCTTTTCGATTCTTCATACCCAAAACACTGCATTAGAAGATCTGAATGAACAAACACAGTAAGAAAAAAAGAAAAAAGAAAAAAGAAAAAATTAATTATGAAATAAATATTGCATTTTTAAAAATAAAAAAGAAAAAGAAAATCTGAAAAAAATGAATACTCTAATACCCTTAAAAATGAATTAACAATAAAAACTAAAGAAATGAAATGAAATAAAATCTGAAAAAAGAGGGGAATGACAGGTTATGCAATATTGCAAGTTTGTTAAGGGTATTTTTGTCATTTAACAAAAACTTGATTGATGGAGTTGGACGAAAGGGGCTTCTCGTTACGACATGGAAGTTCAGGGTATGGATCCGTTACAAAAAAAGTTTGGGGTAAGAATCGGTAAAACGCGACAAGTTTGGGGTGGTTATTTGTATTTAACCCTAAATTCTATGAATATTAAAAATAGTCCTATGTAGTCATATAACAAAGTCTTGAGTTCAATATACGATATCAGTAGGCACTGACACTTGTGTTGAATATATTAGCATGAGTGAAAAACTAAACTTCCACTTAACAGAAAAACAAGAGTGAACAAAAGGTTTTCTATCACAGTAACAATTGTTTTACTGAAATTAGTGAGGCCTTTCAGAAAGAAAGAGCCCTTCAAAAACAAGCGTATGCCGCTTTAAGCAACGCTGGTATTCTTTAGTAAAAGGCGAGAGAATAGTTCGCTATGAGAGCATTGCACGGCTGCGTGGTTGATGAAATGCCAAGATGCACCAATATATAAGCTCCTGTGTCGAATCTATCATACTCTTTACTCGATGTGGGACTCATTTTAAAACCTGTTTCGTTTATAGCCCCGCAGCTTTGCATGGCTTTCTCACTAGAAGTGGTACGACAAGTTTTTAATGTTGATGAAATACAAGATTGCATAAACTGTGGGAGTGCTGTTGGTCTTTGCTTCTGTTTCAACTTTACGAAACTTGTATTAGTATTGCAATTCATTCCAGGCCTTCTATTTGATTCAAATGGAAGCGAGTTCCAAATTTTGCTAGATGATTGGACATCCATATTTGTTGTTCAATCATCTTTATTTCAGAAATGGCTGGCCGAAGCAAAAATGGGTGATCTTTCATACAGCTAACAGCTAAACTGACTGAGTGATGAACAGTGAAATCATGATGGTTACTTGTTTGAATTACAATTTTCATCTTTGATCAACATTACATTCTACACAATAATCACAAGTTTGTTTCAAGAATTTGGGAAAGCTGTTTATAACCTACGCATGGAGTCTGTCAGTGTTCAATACTCGCCGAAGATCAATCAGAGAAATGAAAAGATGCTTTCGAACCCAAGAAACGAATCTACCTTTCCGGTTTTGCTTGTGGTTTCATGCATACCACACTGCTTTTCTGAACCATTCGGAGAGAAGTACTGCAGCTTCTTCATGCTTTCCGCGGCTCTTCTTGGTTCTGCTGATTTGGTGTTCTTCGCCATTGAAATATCAAAAGACAGCATTTTAATGGATGATAGATCAGTATTGGTTCCTCGGCCACTTCTAGGAGACGGGTTATGTTTAGCACTTGTGCCCTTGGTGGTAGCAAATGCATCTTTCTCCTCAACTTCCGTTTCTGGGTCTGAAATGACTATGGCATCTTTGAGGAACTTGTCAGAAGCGGCATTGTAGAGAGAAGGCTGATTCTCAGGGAAATCTCCTGCCATGAATGAGAGATCAGGCTCAATGATCTTTGATCTATTGATTACTGGGTAGTCTCTAGATTTTCTTCGTATGTGATCAAATACTGTCTCCTCAGTCAGTGCTTTAAATGAACTCTCTTTAGGCTCACGATGAAGCTCATCTGGAACAAGTTCAATGGTTAATCCCTGTAAGACACGCAAAGAAAAATATAATTACACTGTATCTCTATAGGATTCTCAGGAAGTACCTTTGTCATTCTCGAGGTTTATTATAGTACCCAAGTTTCTGTTTGCAAGATCATGCTTATTATCAGTTGGATACTTGCTCATATCAAGGCTTAAATCCATTTCATCATGTAGCTCAGGCTGCTTCTCATGGCTGCGCTTTCTTATGAGAGTCAAGGCTTCTGATGGTGGCAAGCAGCAATTGTTTGGTGCATTCAAGGCTGGGAAATTCCTGGCCTTTTTACGTATATGGTCGAATATTGTTTCTTCACTTATGATTTTACAGTCATCGTCTTCAATTTCAGCAGCTGGCTCAACTTCTCTGACTGAAAGTCAACAAGGCGGATGCAAAGGAAAAAAATGAATTGACATCAAGCAGTTCATATGGGAAAGTGATTGGTGAATTTATACCTTCTTCAAACTCTTCGTCTAGGAGGTTGAAGCTGGGCCTGCGATAAGAAAAATCAGAAAGTTACACAAAAGAACTTGTTTGGAAAGGGAGTAATTGCGAACCCCATAGCATCTCAAACATTACATATAGAGAACACAGAGAATCTCAGAAGAAAAAAGCACTCACATGGGACCAAGTTCCCTTTTTCTTGAACGGTGATGCTCTTCATTTGCAGTTCTGTTGTCATTTTCTACAAGCCATACTTTCTCAGGTTGATGACAAGATGAAGCTTGCTTGCTTCTTCTACCACTGTGGTTACTGTTTGAATTGCTCTTTTCCATCAGTGAAAGTGTTTGGTGGACATCAATACCAACTGCATGAGCATTACACGATAAATAAGTTAGTCCAGAAAGCATACCCAAGTATATAAGTTCCAAAAACTAGACTTATGACAAGAGGAACTTTACTGTGGTCTTCAAAAATCAGATCAGCCTTTACGGTCAACTTTCCTTGCATAGGGTTTGACAAGAGGATTGTCTTGCAGTAAGGGCTGCAATTATAACCAAACACTTGATAATGATAATGTAAAAGCATATGCATCCAATTAATTGAACATGACAAAAAAGGAGTTTCATATATCTGCTTATTTCACCTTTTACCAACATAGCCATACTTCTGTTGTTGCTGTTATATAATATAACATGGTGGTGATTGTTGTTACATAGTAGTTACAGTTGCATTATCTAAAACCTTTTGTCCATGTTTTTTTTTTTGATAAGCGCCTTTTGTCCATGTTACATATCCTATTCCCAACAGGAACTTTTTAATTTTATTGAAAAGTTGATAGGTTATGTTAATGCTTGAACATGTCAATTTTCTGAGCACAGAGTGAATTATGAGTTAAGAGTACCTGTTGAACTCTTCAACTCTGCAAACAAAACCAGGGAAAAAAAATCAGAGTTATATTGCATGTAAGGGATAACTACTCGAAGGTATCATCCTTCATTGTACACTAATATCCAGTTACAAATGTAAAGATACAAGGCAACATCACCTTATTTTCTCCTGGAATAGAATTAGATTATCTTCTTCTGAACCAACAACCTGGAACCCAAAATTTTCAAATTTGTATTGCGTTATAATTGTGGCTGAAGTGTTATAATTGGCACCATACTGCAAACAATCTACGAGAATGATAGAAACATTATAAAAACATACCATATCAGCGTAATGCCGTTTTGTTGATTGGACTGATTGTGAAAGCCTAGTCAATGTTACAACTAGCTTCGACTTCCCTTGCCTTTGGCCTTCAACTTCCTCAATTTTCATCTCAACTTTAGGAGGTAGTGAATGCAGAGACTCCTTGATATGGTTCCCAAATGGATATTTCCGACCAGTGACCATCTCTATCCTTCTTGGATCAGCTTCAGCCAGTGTCTCAAACGAATTGATTCCCATCGAGTGCAGTGCCTGTATGTATCATTAAAATGTAGGGCTTTAAAGTAAACCAAATAATTAGAGGCTAAGGAATTGGATTAGCCGTTACCTTTGCAGTCACCATTCCAATGCCAGGTAATTGCTTCAGCAAGAATGGACTGTCTTCCCAAAGCTTTTGATGTAATGATTTGGCTAAAAGGGTTGAATTGAGAGCTCCTTTGTAGTTTCTTTTGTAAATGAAATACTCTTTCATGCACTTAGCAATTCTAGAACCATTCGAGCAAATTGAGTTTGTGTCCTATACCACAAGCAGTAGTGACTAACTCTGTTAATAAAGCTCAATCACGTATAAATATCTGATTTTTAACTTATGAGGTAAGCAAACCTGGGTGAGAGACAAGTCATGTGCTAAAGGATCACCAGTCAGGCAGTCGTTTACCAAAACAAACATCTTCTCTTCTTTGGTCTGTATACGTTTTTTCCGTTTTCCTTTATCACCCAGGATGTGAAAGCGAAGACGACCATCTTTATCAGTGTTTATATCATTTAGGAGCTTCTTCTCATTGCGCCTGAGTTGTATCCCTTCATTTTCCAAGCATATATTCATTGCTTGTTAACTTTAACTTGCCAAGTAACTACAGCGGTTAAGGATATGAATGTACATACAAGCAATCTCCTCTGCCCGGCATACAATATTAAGTGCCTCTTCTAAACTACAGTTAACAGGGGATTGTATAATGTGTTTCATCGTGTTGAACTTCAAATAGTACTTTGTCATCAATCTTCCAGGCTCTACACGGCAAAATTAAAAACTGGAATGTTAAGATAATGATCTTTTCATCATTCAATAATGCAAGATGCCAATTAAAGATTTTATAATACCTTGTGGCTTCAAGAGGAAACCATCTTCATCGGTCCATATCATTTGATTTCGGGTCAACTCATTAACCTTCTGAACGCAAATATCTGATACAGTACAAGTTTGATGAGCATTGGAGGTAAGAAAGAACTTAACTTTACCTTAGTCAAACTACCAGGGTACCTTGGATATGCTTCTCTACGCAATCACCAGATAACCCTTTCCTGACTGAATAATTCTCAGGATTCTGATCAAACATTATGGATTCCAAAAAAAGAGTACAATTAGATGAGAAAGAATATGCAGATGATAAACTACAAATGATAGCAGAATTACATGCCTTTTTCATTCTGACATACAAGTATGAGCACTTCATCCATTCAATAGCCCTTGTAATATCAGAGACAGTCAATTGAACTATTTCCGCTGTCAAATGCTCCGTCAAACATGAAAGTAATCTAAAATAAAAAAGAACACAACATACAGCACCTGATTAAAAGTCCAGCAAGATTTTCCTTCAAATTCTTAATTTAACTGTTAAGAGCTTACTGTGATTCCACCAGTTCACATCCGTTTAAGAGATTCTCGTACAGATGGACCTGGAGTCATGATTAAATTGCAGAAAACAAGTCAGAAAAAGCATGTACTAATATCTAATACAAAAAATTCAACTAGAATATTGAAATTAAATAATTTTTGTAGATTAATTACAAACAAATGAAGAAGAACCCAGGAGTAGCAGATCTCAAATGAGAGAAAGGATGTAGAGAAGTACTAACTGTTTCCCTTCTTGTCATGATTATAACCATTCCCGTGTCATCAAAGGGTGGACGGCCTGCCCTTCCACACATCTGTGCTAAGACAACGGTAAAATCAACCAATGAAAATGCCGCAAACTGTGATAATAATGGATACAAGCACTTTCATCTCGCGTCTTTTAGATCTTCCTCATGGAAATAAACAAATCCTGGCTAATTCCTTTTATTTATCTTAAGTGCATCAGACATATTCTTTTGCTCTCTTTTCCTTGTTGCTGAACAAGATAGAAAATTAATGTATAACATACTAGCTAATACATGCAGCATAAATAATTAGTTGTCAGCATGAATAGGACGCTTACCCAATGTAGTATCAGAAAAATCTCTCCTAATGCAGAAGTGTAATAGTAACTTTTATATCAAGAATCAGGAAGTACTATAAAGACATGTATATCGCACCTGCAATACCATTGATCGGTCATATTCCATGTACATGCCTTTTTCCTTGTTGCTGAACAAGATAGAAAATTTCAAGCTCAAACAATGAGGATACTTTTACAACTTTACTAACGACTAAATATAGTATAACATACAAGTGCTGTGTTGATTTGATTACTACAGTGTGCGCTGGTAGGTTAATTCCATGGGCAAGAGTATTTGTAGCACACAGAACTTGAAGGTCACCCTTAAGAAATAGGCCTTCGACAAGATTCCTATCCTTCAGGCAAAGCCCGCCATTGTGATAGCCAACTGCAGAATCATGCAATTTTTGAAAAGCAAGATACTAAACTTCAATCAACAACTTCATGATATAGCCATGAATTACAAAATGAACATCATATGATGTAACACATTAGCACATACCGCCATAAAGGATATAAGATTGCATTTGCTTGTCACTGCAAGATATCGAAGCTTCCCTTAGCCGATCCTGTTGTTCTTTGTTCCTAACAAATGGGTTTGAATGACCATAGGTCATTGCTATCTGAGAAATTCGTTGTGCTGCTTCTTGTGCCCCTTTCCTAGTTGAACAGAAAACCAGAGCCGATTTCCCTCTTGAATATTGCATGAGGATATCTGCAAGTTATTTTGAAGCATACAGAATTTTTATGTTCTTTTAAATATATTGTATAGAATCAAAAGACATCGGAAACTAATATAATAATATACTAGAAAGCCCGGTTGTACCTACTCACCAAAAATATAGTTTTGAAGACGCTGAATGATGAAACAAAAGCATAATTTCAGTATAAGATTTGAAACGGACCAAGTATCTGAATTAAATGGACCAAACTTCAGTCAAATTAAAACATACCTTTTCAAATAGAAAATCATTTTTTGCTGCAGTATACCCTGCAAGAATGGCGACTTTGAGAACATATTTAATTTTTTTTTATCGGCCACTATTCTAATCTACTTTGTATTTACCAAGATTCAAACTCAGGGCCTCACTTATGTAGAACTGAGCTCGTAACAACTTGGCCCATCTTATCTTTGTGATTTTGAGGACATATAATAACAAGGACAAGTATGAATGATGCAGAAACTTAGTCTGGATTCAGTAACAACTGTTTATATTTCAAAATGAACAGAACCAAGGAAGTGATGAATAGAAATGTACTCAATACTCATCCTCCTGAAGGCATCAAAGAGTCATAATAGAAGAGATATGGTACAAGGTAATGTTGAATATTCACAACCTTGGAGATAAAAACTGAAGAAACTAGATTTGAAAGAGATAGAATATTTGACCATACCAAAAACTTTAGTTGTGAGCTTCACAGGCCTCATTTCTTCTCCAAACCTGTGGAAGCATTAGATTGCTTAATAAAATAATCTATGTAGCCGCATTTAAGAGAAAACTGTATTGAAAGACAATAATACCTTTTAATTCCTTGCACAGGAACCTTAAGCCAGTCCGCTGTAGTAGTTTGCATGCAGTGTATAGATTATTAAATGTCTTACCACTCATAATTAGTTGAAACATAAACCAAGAGAGGTGAAAATAACTTTTTAATCAACTTATTTCTTTAACCAAATCAAATATAAAATTTACCTAGGTCCTCAATATTTGGAATAGTGGCAGACACGGCTGCAAAACGGACCTGGGCAAGAGGACTTGATTTCATTTCCGAGTTGCATGCAAGTAATTTTATCCTACTAACTATTGCCTCCAAAGCAGCTCCTCGTGGATCATTCAACAGATGAACTTCATCAATAAGCAGAAGTGCTATATCACTGAAAAAGCTCAAGCCGCCATCTTTTATGCGATACCGAGTCACTGCATCAAATTTCTAATTATGGAATAAGCACTTGGCATCACTCCCTCAGTGTCATTTTATATGAAACCAGTTCAGGAAAAAAAAAACAATTGCTACATATATGTATTGCATATACCACCATGAGCAAGGACAGGTAAGGAAAGGCACAAACAGGCACACACTCACACTCAAAGGATTAACAAAAGGTGTTTTGCTTGAGGCAGCAAGAAAAAACATAATGGCCTATGACAAGGTAGACAGACTTACAAGAAGCTGAATGGGACCTGATTAGTATAGACAAAGATAAATAACTGGAACAATTAAGAGGTTGTTCAATTGAGATGAGTTCCTAAGAAGAAAAAAACTCCTACATGTACTCACCTCAGGAGTGGTCACAATAATGTCCGCATCTTGTATACTATTCATATTGTAAAATTCATTGTCTCCCGTCAGCTCCAGACTATTTATCCCCCATGACCCGAACTTCAGGTTCCAGTCACGGAGCTTCTCCTGTACCAAAGCCTTGGATGGAGCAATGTAGATCTTCATTCCACATGAAAAGAAGGTAGAAGCAATTATCAGCTGCTATAGAGCCAAACTCAAATTCAGAACAAAATTGTACTTGCATGAAACGAAACTGAAAAAAAGAAAGAAATTAGTCATCAAAGCAAATGGGTAGCTCGGCATCATCTATCTGTTACAAAATAAAGTTGCACAGACTCATGCAGATCCCCAACAATAAGGAAATCATGCTCATCTAGTTTACTGATGAATGTGTTTCTGAAAACTTAGTTCTGGGAACGCATAACTTACTGTTTTAAGAGTTCCCTTAGTATGGGTAAACCTCCCTTCCTCAGAAATGGACCTTGAGAGAAGCCTCAAAATGCAAAGCTCAAAGAGCACTGTCTTACCACTTCCAGTCGGTGCGGAAATAACCATGTTTATATCGGAGTAGAAACAAATCGGAAAGCATTCACTCTGAAGTGAATTGAAATATCTGCATAATAAGAAATAAAACATAAGACAACTGAAATTCAAACTGATCCCACCAATTTTCACGGCAGAAAATAAAAAGATAATGAAGATTGAGGAATCAACCATTTCCATATTACTCTACTTCTAAATCGTTCTAGACATGCAATTTTACTAGGCAATTACTAATATTAAAGCAAAAGGGGAAATGTGCTAGCATATATCCTGCCTAAAGACTGATTGGCTGCTAAAATATAGAAGTTGAATAGAAACAACAAAGCATTACAGGATATACAGTTATTAGTAACTCCAAATAATCATTTCAATGCAATGAAAGTATTTGGTTCAGGGCAACCACAAAATACAAGAAAGTGAGAATCACCAACTGATGTATTCTGGTAACGAAGTCATATCAACAAGAGTGATACCTGAAATTAAAAGTTGATCGAAAAACTGGTGGCAAGTCCGAGACAGACTTGAGTGTATAAGAATCCATACTTGAGTTTAATTCTTCACAAACTGATAAAAAGCAAAGGTCAGCATCTAGTATCAGGATGAACCAAAATCAAAATTGCACATCGCATATAAAATTGATCAAATGGATAACTTCAAATATCAAAATTAAGGAACATGAAACCCTATGTAAGAATAAACAGATTCCAAACTGAAATAAAATTGAACTAAGATAATTTACAGTTACGAAAATGTTGATAAACTGCAAATGAAGAACATCCAGACTCTTGAATCTCCTGAAAAATGCGAAATTACGGAACCGGAGGGAGAGATCTAATCGAAGACGAGCAGAAACCTTGATGATAGTTCGATTTTGAGCTAATTGTAATTACTATGGCGAGGAAATGCGAAGAAGATCTAGAATCTATCACAGTTCACAGTAATGCTTCATTCGATTTACAGGGAAAAAATGAACCGATGAGGAAGATGCAATGCAAATTTACGTACTTCGTGCGTATATGTATAGAAAGACTGAAAGAGCGAGAGCTGAGAGATGAGAAGCGGGAGCTTTGGTTAGGAGTAGAGAGAGATTTTGAAAAAATTAAAAGGAAATGGGACTGTATTTATAGTGGGAAATGAAATTGGTTCTGTTCTGTGACTTGCTGGCGGGATGCCGGAGACTCCAGACGGCATCGTTCTGATGGTTCTTCGATCCCCTGCGTAAGTATGAGTATGACACCGTTTTACAAAAGTGTTTAAACTACTTGAAGAGCCCGTAGAATGGTAGAAGTAGAATACAGGTCCAGGTTCGGGACCAAGCAAATTGAGTTTGTTTCCGTATATAGACAGGAGGGTTTGATTATTGATTAAGGATATATACACATGTTTATAATATTTTATTTTTGAGAAATGTTATACTTTATTCAATCACTTTCAACCAAAGGAAATAACAAAGTAAAGGGATAAACCCGAAGCAGGTCGAGATATAGGCCAATATCCCCCATTTGAAAGAAACAGGTGATCCGACACACTAGGCTGAAAACATAAAAGACTTTTATAAAACAAAATAGAAGAGGGTCGGCAACTAAAGATACGCACAATAACACGATACCGGGGAACTAAAAATCCAAAAGGGTGTTGTCTCGGCTCACAGGGGGATAATGGAGATCGCCTCAAGAAACATGACCCTCCCAAATAAGGCCAAAAAGAGGTCGAGGGGAATGTAACCTAGACCCCCCAACCCTAGTACCACCGATCATGGCTTCCGACGAGGTTGTTTCCCAGCATTCTTCGACAAAAAAGTGAGGGAGGTGCATGCCCATCCATAAAATCTGGATCAATATCCATTAAATCGAAAGCTCTCTTCTTGGTGCTGGCTATAGTTTTAACTGTATGGTGGGACTTTTCGCGAGCAAGTTGTTTCATACTCTTAGTCTTACGCAGTCTCTTTTGACTGATTATTTCTGGTGGGGCTCTTTCTTG
>JAYMSV010002334.1:0-11235 GCA_036897745.1 Erodium moschatum
TCAAGGTTGACCTAGCAATCCCCTGAGACACTGTTCGTTAGTCTGGCGGGTTTGTGGTTGTTGTAGAGGACCGGGTGGTTGTTTTCTCTTGTACTCTTTGTTGCTTTTTGCCTTTTGGCTTGGCTTTTCATTGGACTTTGATTTGATGATTGTGGTTTCTATCCAAAGACCGACACTCCCTCTTTTAAATGTATTTATTTCTCCCTGATAAAAAAAAACTAATATTTGAATTGAAATACTAAACCAATGTCACAGCAACTCAAATTAAGCCACCCATACAACCATGGCCCCAACGGATAGATGAAAACAGGCCTAAAAGCCCAACAATTCAAAACCGTCTAAAAGACTTATTTGCCCATAAAAATGAAGCGTTACTTTTTTATGGCCCATTTCCCGATAATAAAAAACCCACATTCTCAGTAGACACACAAACAATAATAAAAAAAGAAAAAGAAATCATAAAACGACAACAACGTTATCTTACGGTTACCGAAGTCTTCTCTCTCTTCGCTCAACTGTGTTGTATCATGTGTTCGTTTGTCCCTATTTTTTCCTTTCAAAAAAAGAAAATTAATAATCTCATTAATCTCCAATTAATTAACCTTTTCAATCCGAGGTACGCTTGTGTTGATTCTGTCTCTCCCTCACGCAAAAGCGCACGTTTTTTACCAATTAACGTTGTTAGCTTAAATTCGTGGTCGTTCCAAGGCCATTGTTGTCTCTGTGTCTCTCTCGGGTCACTGGTCTAAGCCGTGAGTGTAGTGAGTTTGTTTGTGTTTGGTGAGGTTAAGGACTGAAAATTCGGGTGGTTTTGCGTTTCGTTCCCTTTTTTTGTTGTTTGAAATAGTCAGCTCTCGAGATTTGATTTCAATTTCCTAGGGCTTATTTGTATTGATTTCTATTGGGTCACTCGTTACCAGTTGCACATTGCTCCCGTTTGGCTCCTCTCTCGCTCTTACATGTCCGTTTCTTCAACTGGGTCATGCCCATTTTCAGGATTCACCCATTTTTTCTCTTCTGGGCGTGATTGGGGATTGTCGGTTTCGGAAACGGTTTGGAAAAGTTTTGATTTTTAGACTCAATTTTGCCTTATCTCTTCTCTTGCGTGTTGGGTTTTGATTTTCGGCCCTTATTAGGGGCATTTTTGGTGGTGGATTTGATTATTGTGATTGGGGTTAGGAGGGTGTGGCATTTTGATGAGAAGAGAACCATAGCTTCTAGTTTTGATATAAAAATGAAAACTTTCTAGTGTTGCTGGTTTTTAGAAGGATGGGGGGTGATTCTAAATCTCCTGTTGCTGCTCAGGCAAGGCCTTGTAGTGTAGAAGAATCGAAGAGAAGCAAGAAAATAGATGGTGGAGCTGATGAGGAGCCCACGGGCTGCTGGATTAACTTTAGGTTCATGGGGGCATGTTTATCTTCTAGGTCTAAAGTGGATACCACCAGCACCCAATATGGTATTGAATTCTTTGCTCATTCCTTTGAGATTGTTTCCTGGTTAGGTATTAACGGATTGCTTTGCTTTTTCGTGGATTGATCATATATAGCATGTAAATTCTTGTCTGGTATGTTGGATTCTGTAACGTATTTGATATGATTGTTCGGTATAGCATGTCAATTTTGTCGGCTTTCGGTTCGTTATGCACACGCTCGAATTAAATTTAATTGAGTTATGTCGGTTATTAAAGTGTTTCATGCTATATTTACTTTACACTAACGATTTTGACTGCGTAATCTACTTTGTTGGTTAAGGCCGTTACAGTTAAGACCGTTACAGCGTTGCTTGTGAACTGTTAGTTTTGTCGTTTTTGCAGTATTAAGAAATATATCATGATAAGCTGGAAGGGCATATTAAGCCAATTTTTATTTTGGGGGAAGAAAGAGATCCATTTGAGATCATGCAATAATTCTTCATAAAAATGAAAGCAAAAATGACTAAATTTAGATTGTAATTCTAATATACCAAGTTAGTGATTGACAGGGGCTTAATTAGCAACGCTTAACTGAGCCATGAGATTCAATACATAATTGATTGCTTCAAATGGGTTGATACCGTTTAGAATATAGTTCGTCACTTTGCATGGTAACAACTTAATGGCTTTATCGTTGTTTTATCCTTCAAACTTGAAGAGAACTGTGTGAAAAGGTATCAAAATTTATGATTATCTTGGCTAATGGATATATTGATGACATGTTCTTTTATTTATTTATGTTAATCAGCGGAGAGTAAATCTACAAACGATACAAGTATGGACCAACCAGTTGTCCCGGTTGCTTCTTCTTCAAGTAACGGGGAAAGCATTCCATCAACACCCAACCTATGTGAGGAACTAAAAGTTGCATCGCAGCTTCGAAAGTTTTCTTTCAATGAGCTGAAGTCATCGACAAGGAACTTCAGGCCTGAAAGCCTTCTTGGTGAGGGTGGGTTCGGTTGTGTCTTCAAAGGTTGGGTCAGTGAGAATGGAACGGCCTCAGCAAAACCTGGCATAGGACTTACCGTTGCAGTCAAGACCCTCAATCATGACGGGCTCCAGGGTCACAAAGAGTGGCTTGTATGAACTAAGCACCCATCTTTTGATCTTAATTTATCTCTTAATGAATACTATTGTTTTATCTTTCTCTCTTGTATGGCAGGCTGAAGTTAATTATCTTGGAGCTCTCCTTCATACTAATTTGGTTAAACTAATCGGGTATTGCATTGAGGATGATCAAAGGTTACTTGTATATGAGTTCATGCCTCGGGGAAGCTTGGAAAATCATCTCTTTAGAAGTATGTTACTGAAAATTATCATTGAGGACTAAATCTGTTCCTTGATGCCCTATCTTCTTTATTTTGTGATTATGATTATGTTCTGTGCATTAGGGACTGTGCCTCTTCCTTGGGCCATAAGAATGAAGATTGCTCTAGGTGCTGCAAAAGGCCTTGCCTTTCTTCATGAAGAAGCTGAGAGGCCAGTGATATATCGAGACTTCAAAACATCTAACATACTGTTAGATGCGGTATGTCATAAAAATCATGCAAACAATACAATAATTATTTACAAATTTTTTTCCAAATTGATCTTTGTTTTGAATTACAAATTTGTGATAGGATTACAATGCAAAGCTTTCTGATTTTGGTCTTGCCAAAGACGGGCCAGAGGGAGACAAGACTCACGTATCCACCAGAGTTATGGGTACCTATGGTTATGCTGCTCCTGAATATGTTATGACAGGTATATATAATAACGGGTTGATTGCAGATAGTTGTCGCGTACTATAGTCTTCTGCACATAACTATCAACAACTTTCACTATGTGCGAAAGACTTTTAGTATGCAATAGGTATATATACTTGTACTCAAACCTAACTCAACCTATTTTGTTTCAGGACATCTTACATCGAAGAGCGATGTTTATAGCTTTGGGGTGGTTCTACTTGAGATGCTGACTGGACGGAGATCTATGGACAAGAACCGGCCAAATGGAGAGCACAACCTGGTGGAATGGGCACGGCCCTATCTTGTGGAGAGGCGTAGGTTCTATAAACTAATAGACCCTCGGCTGGAAGGGCAGTTCTCAATAAAGGGTGGGCAGAAAGCAGTCCATTTGGCCGCCCACTGCCTCACCCGTGACCCTAAAGCAAGGCCTCGGATGAGTGAAGTGGTTGAAACCCTTAAACCTCTGCTCCACCTCAAGGACATGGCCTCTTCTTCGTCCTACTTTCAGGCCATGGCTAGTTCGAGTACTAGAAATGGTGTCAGAACTCAGGCAGGGTTCTTGGCAAGGAATGGAGCACCGCCCAGAAGCTTGTCTGCTCGCAATGGCCCACATGGATCACCGTATAACCAGTTGCATAGGTCACCGAAACTCGATAACAGACAGCCTAGGCGCTGAGTAGGTGACGGGGCATTAACGGGGAGGCGACGGGGAAAGTTGTGGCGGGGAGCCATGAAAAGTTGCATTGTTGTTGTGGTTTGTAATTTTGGTTTAGACATTGAAAGTTGGTGAAGGTGGATGTGCTCTTGGCCTTCTGTCATGTTAATGTCTGTTTTGCTTGAACGAGATATGAAAATGAAAGCTTTGATCTCAAAAGAGGAAACATACAACTATTTTGCAATGTCTCCATATGCAATTGTGCCTCGTTCCATAAGTAAAGATAATTGCAAAAACGTGTCTTGTAATATTCATTTTTTACAAATCTTTGATAATGGCAAAAGAAATATATCTTGTACTTATACTTTTTGTCATTTTAAAAAAATAATGATTTCACGCTCGAAATTGAAAGGTAAAAAACCATAATTGATCGATTAGTTATTTTCACTCTCAAAAACAAAAGAGAGAAGAAAATCAAAGGAAGCAAAATTCTGGATTTATTTTTTTATTTAAAATTTCAAGAAAAAATCATCATTCGGAACCAAAATGATACAAAAGAAGACTGATCATCCCCAAGGACTACATTGTTTCTTCATTTGTTGACTCTGGAAAATGATGTCCAAAAATCGTATATGCAACTTGCTTCCAATCCAAGTCAACAACAGTTCCTAATAAGGTTTTGCTTAGAACCTTATTATGATGCTCCATTCCGTACAACAACTGCAAATGCTTCTAAATGAAAATTCAAAATCTCAACAATAGCTAACACATGATGTTACAACATATGAATCCGATGTCAAGAGCATGACAGCAAGAGGATGTATGATAGTTGTTCTTTAACTAGAGAAAAGGACAAGAGTGAACAAGCAGTCTAGGCAACATCCTCTCTTATTTATCTACCTAGTAACTGCTGATCTTGCACTCAAGGATGTATGATAGTTGGTACTTCTGTGTTTCCTATACGATGTATAAACATCATCGTATTGACTCACCTCGTTCGGATTGGCTGTAGCACCAAGTCCCAATCTTCCCGAACTACTCGATCCTGGCTTGCGCTCCACACTCCCATCAGGGTAGGTCCCGGTCTCGGGGTCCACCTGCTGCAGGTTAGGAGGTGGAGGAATACAAGCTCCTCCCTTGCGAACAGGAGAGACTCTCTCATAATCATCATCTTCATCTTTGGGACCAGAACTCATCTGCCCTTCAGAAGGGTTGACCTCCCCTATCTCCTTGAAGAATTTGGACACTCTCTCAAGAATATCTGATGGGGGAATGTTTGATGGAGGGATCACAGTTGGGATATCTAAAGGACTCAATGGAGAGTATGGCACTCCACTACCAATCTGCATCTTTTTCACCATTCCGGGAATCAGACCGGGTGGGAACAAAGGATATGGGGGCAATTTCTCACCAATGTTTGGAGTTGGAGTTGCCATCAGATGGGGTGGAGTTGGTTGCAGAGGAGGGTTTATGGGCATGGACCCACCATATACATTTGGAGGGATGGAGGTTGAGAGAAATTGCTGGTTTGCTAAAGATGGTGGCATGGCAGAACCAGGGAGCAGTTGCTTCTCAGGATGGAGTTGATCTGATAAGTTAGGAATGGTGCTTTGTTTATCAGGCAGCCACTGTGACACATTATGACTAGTTGCTACTTGAGATCCTCCTGCACCACCTACAAGATTTAAAAGAAATGAAATAGTGTTACCTTACAGCTCTTTATTGAGGTTTCACAAAGAAATTGTTGAGTTCAAGTGTTTTAACATAAACATGTGTGTGTGTGTGTGTGAGAGAGAGAGAGAGAGAGAGAGAGAGGGAGAGAGGGAGAGAGAAAAGGCTACCTGCAGCAGATAACTCTTGGGAAGGCATACCACCAACCATTTCTCCCTCAAGTGTATACATAGTATCTTGGTCATAGACTTCCTTGGTAGCCCAGAAATGTAAGATTTTCTGCAAGCGTGATTGATTTTGCTCCTTGTCTTGAGGATTGTGGTAAATCCTGGCAAGCATGGAACCCAGAACTGGTTTGAATGCAAGGGCTTCATTATCAAGTTCATGAGGGTTAATTCTCCGCTGTAAGCTGTGAAATGCAGAAGGCAAATGTCAAGGAAGATTTAACCATTTAGGTACAGAAGCAAAACAAAAAAAATGAATATCCAGAATCAAATATTTCATAGAATCAAAATCTACAGATTCTAGACCAAGAACTTGCATGATTGCCATAATAAACTCAAGGGAAACAATATATAGCTGTAATGTTGCCAAAGGAGTTCCAAATGAAAAGGCATGGGGGCACTATACATTTATATTGGACTGGCATATTTCAAAATTATCATTGGACTTTTAGGAAACAGAAAAACAACTGCTCAAGATGTATCTTAAAACAAGATTTGAGCATGAAACAGTATAGAAAAGGATAGAGCAGAATGCTGTTTAGAGGAAGGACACGATTCCAGGTCTTATCCGATTGCATGCAGGTAAATGAGTCTGGTAGGAACAATAAATAAAGGTAAAATGGAGACCTGAAATTTTTCAGACAACGAAAGAATGCTGCCCTTTACTATGTGTTGTTTCCACAAAAAAATATAGTGAAAGGTGCATTTCTGGCAAAACTAAACAAAGAACTCTAGGGTGCATATGGTTGGGGAAAAAATATTTTTCACTTCATATTTAAGGACACTCAGAAAAAAAAACAGCATTTTAATCATTTGTGCAATTTCTTCAAAAAAATGATTTGATGATGAAAACAAAGGAAAATTTTCAAACAAATTTCTTGAAAACATGAGACATTTCATCCACCATATACACCATTATCTGTTGATTTGATATATGTCAACCAGACATTACAAAATTTGGAATCTGCAATTGGAGTACTATCAGAAAAGCAAAAATGTAGGGCAAAAGTGCAGGAGTACCTGTCAAAAAGAATGTCATTAGCAAGGTAAATTATATGCATTTGCCTCTCAGAATCATCCAGCGCAAAGACCCTTTCTCTGAATGCCTCTGCCAGAGCTGGTGCAAACGGTGACCTTTGCATAAACCACATCTTGGCACTTTTAATCGACTCTTTAGTGCCACTAAGACTGGTAAGCACATTATTGAGTTCCATTGCTACATCGGAAGGAAGTGGCCCGGAAAGACCTTTGAAGGACTTAGATGACTGATCATACTCTGGCCTACCATGACCCATAAAAGGCTGGGGGTGCTGATGGATCTGTTGTTGGTCATAGAATGGAGGATAATGAGATTGGTGCATTTGTGGAGCACCTAACAATGATCCTGAAGTCCCAGGAGCAGCACTATTCATAGGAGGAGCATTAAGAGGAGATGAATTCATCATAGGACTCTGGGAAGGATGCATCACAGGTACAGATGATGGTGGAAAAGGAGGATTGAATGGGGCACCAGAAGAACGTGTAGATACCCAAAGCATGTAACGGTAATAACCATGCCCTTCACCACCAAACAGAAAACCGTACGCAGGATTGTCTTGCTGTTTCTCACGAATCATAGCTTCAAACTCAGGGCCATTTTTTGCAGAGTACTCAACAAGTTTGTCAATACGTTTATGGAGCTCAGGATCAGAAGGGGGAGCATCTGGGGGTGGAGCAGAATCAAATGGCCCGTGGAAACCAGATGGAACAACATGAGGAGGGCCATGAGGAGGGAAAGCTAGTGGCGCCTGTTGTTGCTGCTGAAGATGAAGGAGATGTGCATGAGGATGGAGTTGTTGTGGTTGCTGCTGCATGTGGGGATGGTATGGGTATTGTTGGAGAGAAGGATGTGGGGGCAGGAATGGAGGGCCATGTACAGAGGGAGGAAACTGCTGGTGTTGGGGATGAAACCCAAATTGCTGCTGCTGTTGCTGTTGGGCATTAGCTGCTTGACGCTGTGCATATGCCATGGCAGAAGCTGCTGCATAATCATGAGCCTGTCGGTCCATGAGCTTTGAAGGTGAACTAGTAGGGCAAAGATACACACAGTGCTAGAATACTGTCAAGTCACCTACATGAATCAAAATGCATACATCAAACAAGCATTATGTAAATACAATACATGAATTCAGAAAGGCGCAATATTTCTTCCCAATAGAAGTAAGGGCAACATTCTCACACTAAAGAATGTAAGGAGAGCAAGATTTATGTAACTCCATGGTGAATTTGTACGCACTTGGTCACTTCAGTTATGAATGAAACGGGTCCCTTATGACATGAGTGTGGATAACATTGATCTTAGCTTTCACTAACATAAACAACTAACCAAGGTTTTAAAAGAGGGGAAACGGGAACCGATGCGTTTTTCTTCCGCCTCTCAGCCACGAGGCGTAAGCATCAATAATAAAAATAATATATTCATAAAATGTCGTATAATCTTAGTTCGAACAACACCTAATTTCATAGCAAATTCATGAAATCAGGAATTATGTCTTAAAATCACAACATTCATCCCTTCGCCTATTACACTGTCTTGTAAGTGAGAAAGCATCTATAAATAAAGCATTCCAATCTTCCATTCAATAATCAATACTTCCAATCCGCTATCATAGAATTTCCCATTCAACCATCAATAATGCTAACACAACAATAATCAATACTGTTACTACATTGAATTGTAATGCAAATAAGCAGGCCTTAGCAGATGCAAGCACAAATGAGTGCTGAATCTCCAAAACTCATCTGCTCTATAGTCCAAAACACGAACATAAGCAGCTTTCCCAAAACCATAGAAAAACCTACATAAACCTCCAGATTGAGGACAGAACTAGAAGAATTGAAGGCCTGAGAGTGTATTAAAACCAGTGAATGATTCAGAGATAAGAAGCTTACCTGAGATTGGCCGGCGACTGAGATGAGACGCGCGAGAAGGAGATCGCACGAGAAGGTGAGAGCAGACTGCGTTTAGGGCTTTAAAAAAAATGGAAAAATTGAACAGAATAATAATGCCTGGAATTTTTTTTAGTCATTTTCACATAACTTGAATAAGTTTAGAATTATTTCGCTACCTCCTCAATTTTAATTCGTTTATTCTTCATTAATCAGATTTCAATTAAAAAAATAAAAAATATTGTATTCCTGAAATAAAAAATAATAATTGAACTTTGATTAGGAAAAAATAATTTCTAAACTTTGATTTTACATTTTAGAAAAATATATTTTAAAAACATTAGATAAGAATTCTATATTTTTAAATAGATTAAATTATAAAATATTTATTTCAAAGTAGATGAAGATTTTAATTTTTAAGAAAATTATATTTTTTTATTTCAAAATATGATCCTATTTTTTTTATAGCAAAAGTAAGGATGTTTATTGAGGATCAGAGGTGACAACATATTATACTATATCCGACATAATGTACTCAAACCATGAGAGAACAAGAAAAGAATAAATAGTCTACTCCGGTCAGGGACGACTGTTCGCGGGTCTCTTAACAAGCATGAGTTTAAGCTCCTCTTTTAAAGAAATGCAATTAATGAGTGCGCATCTATTATTATCTCGATTGAGTTTCACTAGGTTGCCTACCCTCCGAGTGAGGGCTCGTATGGGAACTGGTTAGGGGTTGATGGCTGGCTCAGGAGGAACCCGAGAGATGGCGGTAGAGGAGTGCGATTAGCCTAAGCCAATCGGAAAGGAGGCGGAATGTTTCTCCTCTCCTACGTCTCGTGTCTTAGGGGGCTTCACTCGATCTCCAAGATCTATGTCTGCCGCCTTCCGGGTATGTCTCCCCCCGACTTCAGGCCAAGCCAAATTGTGTATTACCGGCTAAAAACACCCATAACCTCCGCAGTTCGCCGGATAACAACTCCATTGCAGCATAGACCTTGATCGTCGCAAAAAATCGCATTTGTTGGTCCTAAATCAGGGGACAAAGCAACGGAACCTCATGAGATGACAATACCAATATCGTAGAAAAATTGAACATGCTAAAGTAGAAAAAGCCAAATCTACCGACCCTAAATCAGGCGACAGGTTGATATAATACTATGATCCAAATCACATCAGGTTGGAAGAGAAGATAAAAGAAGAAGGAGAAGAGTCATTGTCGAGGCGACAACAATTGGGCTTTCCCTCTTCGTCTCTCAGCATAGCTCTTTTTAACTATGTTCTGATTAGTTTTTATATGATCCTATTTAAAACTTCAAAAACACTTGAAAGGCTCATAAACATCAGAATAGCTGACATACACCTTATTCATGAGGCGTTAATGTTTATAGGCAGTGTTGGATTCCGTAAAAGCACAATTTATATTTATCAAGTTCGGAAAACACTATTATGAAAACTTTCGAAATCAAACAGATCTCTCACAAAATTTTCTGAATCCTTCTTACTTATATGTCACAAGAAGAATGTCCGCTATAATAATATTATTCAGAAATCAACTTTAAAGCAATTCATGGATATTGTATCTTTTTAACGAAAAATTATAACCTTGTTTGTGAAATAGAGTTCTCTCCATGGAATCAAGTAGCGTTTAGACACTACTTTGAACATTTCTTTTCAGTTTATGCACTTCAATACCATCAAGCTATCATGTTTCTTCAAACCCGTCTCCTACAGTCAATATGTCTTAGATTTTTTGATCAATGACCTTTTGGGGTTTTGTTCGTTATAATAACTCTTATTAGAAAAAAAAAACTCAGAAATTTTAGTTGATTATATCTATTAGGCACCTAAATGCACCCCTTTTGAATCAAGCAAAGGCACATTTAACTAACAACATAAAAACACATCAACTTTATTATCTCCCACAACCTTATTCAACACAAAACATCTAAAACCTCATGCAAACCAACCAAACCCTCCTCCAGCACATAACAACCCTACTTGGTCGAGAACTTGAACAACATAAGGTGGTGGTAAGGCTTCTCCGGCGTCACGATCACCGACGGGAAGCTCGGGTGGTTCACCGCATCCGGGAACCCCTGAGTCTCCAAGCACAACGCCGCGTGAGCCTTGTACACAAACCCTCCCTTGCCCTTCGTATCCGACAACATATTGCTAGTATAAAACTGCACTCCGGGCACGTTCGCCGAGAGCCTCATCACCCTACCGGACTTCTTGTCGTGCACCACCGCCACCTTCCTCAGCCCCGACGACGACGACGACCCTCCGTCGAGCGCGTAGTTGATGTCGTAGCCGGTGGGCAGCTTCCCGATCCTGCTCCCGACCGTGCGCGGCTTCAGGAAATCGTAGGGCGTTCCCTTCACCGCCGTCAGCTTGCCGGTGGGGATCAACTGGCTGTCCACGGCGGGGATGCGGGACCCGAAGAGCTGGACTTCCTCGTACAGGATGGTGCCGCTGTCGTGCCCGCCTAGGTTCCAGTACGTGTGGAGAGCTAGGTTTACTGGGGTTGGCTTGTTTAGGGCTTTCCCTTTCCTTGTT